>JANHFM010010778.1:9950-28567 GCA_032468115.1 Grayia smithii | reverse complement strand
ATGCGTGTCCCCCTGCATGCACCCAATCCCCCGCACATGCGTGCATGCTCCCCACATGTTCCACACCACCCCGCGTATGAGTGGCAGTGACCCAATGACCAGCTGGCCAACAGGAGGTGCACACACGTGTGCATCAGAGCTGAACTGGGGTGACGGCTCATGTGCCATCAGAGAAGGCGCTGCATGCCACCTCTGCCATGCATGCCATAGGTTCGCCATCATGGGTATTGATGGAAGGAAATAGACAGAACCAAAGGACCACTTTTTAAAAATGCTCCTCAATTTTGTTGCTTCACAATGTATCCATGGTTTTTCTTTTTCCTTCTATTTTATCCCAAAGGGTACTTAACTGAGAATGTTGACCAGGGTTTTCATACCGTATGTTCAAAATGTGTCAGTACAATATAGCATTTATTGGTATAATTGGAAAATATGAAGTGGGACGCATATTTTGGAAGGAAAATATAAGTAGTCATGCAATGTGGTTGTGTACCAGAAACCATGCAACCCCAAAAACGTGCCCTGGATCTGAACCTAATTCCAACATTTTGCTTTGGTATCTTTATATCTGCTGTAACGAATTATTTCTGGGCGTATGCTTCATAGTTATCTTTACATAAATTAAGGAGTTTTCTACAATGCATACAAATTTAATCTTCTTGATACCAGTTTTGGCATCACGACATTATTACTATTGCTTTTATTTCACATGTTGAAATACTCAACTAGACATGATTTCAGAGAGTTTTATCACATCAATACAAGAGAAAGAGAATCCAGTCAAAATCTAATTACCCACTTGGGGGTCTACCATTGTCTTAATCTTGGTTATTATTTATCATTACTGAAGTTAAATTAATCTTCTTTAAAAATACATCTTTTAATTTCTTAAACTAAGGCATTAGTTTTGCTTCTTTTTCCTAATTTTTGAGCATCTTTTATTTTCAGCTCTTCCATTTTAGTACGCCACAGTCTTTTCAACTATTGCAAGTTAAAGCAAAAATAGCAAAAGTATTTGTGTTGACTTCAGAATGCTGCAGATTAAAAGCAGATGCATTCTCTGAGCATGTGTTTTAACTTTCATTGATGTGCTCTGCAGAACAGTCTCTGGGCCAGAAAGAAATTGTGTTTGCTAATTGTGGGCAGTTGGACAGATGGGGAGCTAAAAATAATATTTTTATGTTTTATTACTATAAATTATTTTATTTCTTCTCTCAAACAGATCTGGTGAATTTCACGTACTGTTTTTATACACATTTTTTCAACAAAGTTGTCATCAAGACTGGAGTTCTTAAATAAATTTAACTAATTGCTAGTATCTATTTTCATAGTTGCTTTTTAAAAAAATGGTAACTGAAAGAAAATGATTATAAAAGTAGCATTGTGTATTGATCATTCTTAACCAAGCTCATGGCAGTAGGTGCATTCATAATTTCACCAATCTTCTTTTATTTAATTACATAATTCATAAATTTTCCCGCATCTGTCCTCAGGAAGATATCTGTGCAAATTAGACCTTAAAAGTGAATAATTTCTTGCCCCTCACTCAAGTTTTAGTTAACTCATCAAGTAGTAGTAATGTCTTTAGACTTCAACCTTAAGCATGTGCTTCCAAACTGAGAAACGCAAATAAATCTAAAAAGCTGTATTTATTAAACTTAAACTGAATATAACAGCTAAGTGAGTGACATGGATATTCCTAAGATTTTTTTCTCATATTTATTATGATTTCAGAATTAAATACAAATAATCACATAAAAAAGAAAAGAAAAAGTGGCTATTGATATGCAAAAGAATAAATAAATAAATAAAAACACTACTATACAATATTAGGAAACAACTTGATTACAAATAACAGGTAGTCCTTGCTTAGGAACTGCCTCGTTTAGCAACTGTTTGAACTTATAATGGCGCTGAAAAAGTATATTTATAACTGATACTTGAACCTGTGTCCATTGCAACATCCCATGGTTATGTGATTGTGATTTAGGTGCTTCACAGCTGGAGCTCATTTACAATAGTCATTGTGTCCCACAGTTACATGATCACCATTTGCAACCTTCAGAGCCTGTTTCTTGCAAGCAGTCAATGGGGAAGCCGGAGGAAGTTGCAAGTTGTGGTCATTTGTAACTTGCTCATATTGATTCATTTAATGACCACAGCAGCAGTCCAGCGCAGTCATGAAACATTTCACTTTATATCCATTGGTCCCAATAAGTCAATAAATGAGGACTACCTGTATATTTTTCTCTCCTTTCGTACCCTCGATTGATCATTCAAATATTTCTGATTTGTTTCTGATTTCTACTTGAATCCTTTCATCTAGTTTGTGTTTTTCCCCTTAGAAACCATACTCTAAATATCTGATTTGAGGTGCTCACAGGATTGAAGGTTTTCATTGAAACAATGAAAGGACCATTGTGCTGCCTTGATGCAAGTCAATCCATCTGTACATGCATGCAATGCCACAACACACAAGCATAAAAGACAGAGCTCAAGCATAGCCTCTAATAATTCACAAATCCATTTGCAATGTAGGAGGACTTTGCAGGTAAAATTTGAAAGGAGGCCAAAGTCAGCCTCAAGACAATGTTTACATTAATCCTTCTGATGTAGATTTTCTACCCTGTGTGTCTATCAATAAAATATAGTATTAAATTGACAATGACCAAAATTTCTAAATAAAGGACAACTTGAAAAAGGGACAAAGTTCATCAGGATAAGAAAAACTGTTTATGTATAACGTTATTTTACAATGGAAATTTCAAGAGGAAAACTAAGAAAAGTTTTCCAAAAATGCATATTCTAATAAAAATATCTAAAACACTATTTGCGTGTAATAATTAAAAAGTAAATTACCATATTTTTCACACAAATGTGAAAACCTATGCATTAAGTACCAAATTAAAAGACAAAAAAGTAACAAATAAATCTAAAGGACAGCTTTCTATAATAAAGTATGTATTTTCACTATAATTGTATCTGAGATCTAGTTATAACATCTTGGCAATATGGAATACATTAGATTTATTCAATGTCATATATTAGATATATACAAAACCCAACAAACCATGATAGAATTATGTAAGACAGGCTACTTCAGAATAACAGAGTTTGTGGTTATAGTTAGTCACCTTCCAAGGGCTTTGTCTACAAATGCAAATCTTTATTTGAAATAAATACAGTAAAACTGAGGCCCTGTAAACATGTTAACCGCCCCAGGTTTCTAACCCTCTTTCCATGGAAATATTCCAGGCAGGTTTTCCCCCCTGCATTTTAATGGAAATGAAACCAAGCAATAATCTATATACCTCACCAACTTCTCCTGGTTTTAAATATAAAGTGTGACATTGTTTTTGCCTTTCTGTAACGTGGAAGATTTATTTCAAGATTTATACTTCGGTATTTTCCTAATCGGTCAATTCTTTGGAAATGCATTTTCCACGTTCTTATTGTGTGCCATTTAGCTAAACGTGATATTTAAAATCAAGCCATCACTTAACAACTCTCCACCAACGGGCTCAGGAGTGGGGGGGGGAAAAAAGTCACTGGCAAAAATCCACCATTCACCAAGCCTGTAAACAGCTTTTGCTCAAGCTGGCAACAGGGTCGCTCTTTCACTGTGGGTTTCCCTTAGCATTTCTTTCTTCATCCCGCTCCCACTGAAACTAATCCTTATGCCAAGCGCCATAATTTTATTTTTCTTCTTCTTTGTTTGTTTTAAAAAAGTTAAATGCATTGGCACGCAGCAACTACAGTGCTACGATCGATATCTCTAAAAAAAAAAAAAACCCGTCACCCAAGCCAGGGAGATAGGAAGAGGAGGAGGAGGAGGAGGAGGAGGCGTCTCACGCTGGCTTTTTTTTTTTTTTTGCGGGCCCGGTGGATAGTTTCCAACGCGCGTGAAATAAAACTCAAGGCGCGTCTAATCAAGCGGAGAGTTCGCTTTGAGAGGCGCCGCTGCTCTTCCAGGTAGAGAAGCGCGTCCCGGCTGGTCCAGCAGGGGGCGCGGGAGGGTCGATCGGGGCGGACTGGCCGGCCCCTTCCAGGCGGCGGGGCTGCCTTTGGCTCGGGATGGGGCGGTCTGGAGCGGAGCTTCGAGAAAGTGACAAGCCAGGAGGCTGAGGAGCGAGGGAGGCCAGCGAAGGCAGCCTACCGCCCGCCCCGGGGGCCAGTTTCACAGCCCGGCGAGGAGAAGGAGGGAGAGGACGGGCGAGCGAAAGCCCGTTCCAGCCACCAGGTTCGGGATTCCTGAATGTTGGAGTAGCGAGGAGGGACGAGGAGCCGGCTCAGGAATGCAGCGGCGGCTCCATCCGGGCAGCTGGAAAAGGAGCCCTTTCCTGCTCCAGCTGCTCCTGTGGCTGCACACCCGGAGTCTGGCCGAAGTCGCCGCGCCAGGTAAGCCAAAAACCCAGCCCAGCCCAGCCCGCCCAGCCTCCCGTCCGCCTCCTGCTCCTGCGGTTGAAGATGCCCCGACGGAGAAGGCTCCGCTTCTGCCGGACTGAGAGCGGCCCGGGCTTCCTTGCTTTTCTTCCAGCTCGGAATTAGGACGGCTCGTCCGAGGGTGCGATCGGCGGGATTCGTTTCTGGGGTGTGTGTGTGTGTGTGGGGGGGGTGTTAAAAAGGAGACTTTTCCCGTGGGGTGGTGGCACTCGACGGGTCCTGCCCCTTCGGCCTTCGAGCAACTGAACGCCAGACAAACTTGTTGCAAACAGAGGTGTGGAAGGGGTGGTGGTGGAGAGCGAGAGTTGCGTGTCCGCTAAGACTGTCCAGTTCTGGAGCTCAAGCCTACTCGGAGGCTGGATTCAGTCTTCCCTGGGATGCTAGGAGGGGTCGGGAGTGTCAAGCGCACGTGAGAATATCTCTGAACACCGTGCAGGTAGTTTTCTTTGCAGCCGGAGTGTGTGTGTGTGTGTATTGGGGGGGGGGGGGGTGTTTGCAAATGACGCGTCCCAAACAAGGGATTAACTGGCATAGCATTGAAGGGCCTGCATCTGATCGTGGTTTGTGCCTTCCTCCCTTCTTCGGAATGAAGGCGGTTCTTTTTGCTACCAAGTCCGCACGAAAAACCCCTCGGGATGCCGTAGAAGGCTCCAATCTGTTCCGATCGCCTGATTTCCCTCCCCCTCCTGTATTTGTTGGCCGAATCCGAGAGCCGATGCTGGGTTTGCAACGAGCGAGGTTTCTGTATCCCCCAAACCGGCCTGCTCTCCGCGCCTTTTTGCCTTGAAAAGGCTCCTTTCCCCACCCCTCGAGCCGCCTGGAGTCAACCGTGCTCCGCTGCAAAGCGAAAATACTCTGCACGTGCCCTGAGCAATCCTGCCCGGCAGCGGCGTTGCAACCCCTCGGGTGATGGCTGAACGCTGTAGTTAAGCGCCGGCGGGAAAATTCAAGGATTGAGAAGGGCGTCAAGACTTTGATTTATTTCGTCGCCTTGGTTCATCTTTAGGATCTCCTCAGCTTTTCCCTCTTGCCCGCTTTTTTTTAATGCTGCAGGAGGCATCTGAACGGATGAAGAAGAAGGGAGGAAGGCACCTCCCTTCTTCTTCATCCTCGGCCTCTTTTTATCGAGGTCTTGCACTGAACGACACGAAGTGGATGCTTCAGTCAGAGCAAACCAGGATTTCAAACTTGTTTACTTGCTAGCTGTCGTCCCAGAACGCGGGAGAGTCTGCAGAGTTCTGGGGAGGAAAGCTTGTAGGGTAATCCTTTGAGTATCTAGGTGGGGTTGTGGATTCCTAAATATCGCCTGGATTTGCATCTTTAAAAATCAAAGTGAGACACTGGCAACATTTAACTGATCAGTCTAGCCTAGGTCTTATTATCCCTGAGAGTTTCTGTCTTTTTGCTTTTTCCCCCCCTTCAGCTTGGGCTGAAGCAGAATGAAAAAGGCAGATGAGATGGCCTATTGGATTCAGTTCAATTAAAGGGGTGGGAAAACTTGGTGTGAAGTGATGGAGTTGGGGAAATGCTGTTCTGAAGTTGACAAAGTCAGAGGAAACTTAAACTGGTTCCCCTGGTAGATTGTGGTGGAGTAAATTGCTTTTGGGTGGTGCAAGACTTTCAGAGGTGACACAAAGAAACCTGGAAGCGCAAATGTGTTGGCACCACAATAAAGGAAAGGGAAAGTGTATACTTCAGAATGATACTAGACAGGAATTTTTGACATCAGATTTTGTTGGAGATTACTGTACACGGAAGAGCCAAATCAGACTCATTACATTCAGAAAGATTTATTGCCAGAAAATGTTCACCGGACTGCATTGAGGCATATGCCTCAATTCAAGGTAACCTAAGAGTAACATTGATGGGGCTGAACTGCATTGGGTCTGGGTGAAAGGTTATTTGGAGCTACATGTAAACTGTTCCACTCAACTTCGTAAATTGGGAAAACCCCCACAAATATACACGTTTGTATTAGTGAAAACAAATTATATGCCCCTTTTAGTCAGTAGATTCCAAAAGGTATACCAATCAATCACAAAATTTTAAAAGCTATAGAAATTGTACATTTTTATATTTTTAATATAGAATTTTGCCGTATTGTTAAAATTCAGCAAAACTTCAGTTTAAAGTGTAAGTAAAATAAGCTAGAGCATTTAAAGTATTGAAATAGAAAAAAAAAACAACTTGGTGCCAAAAAGAACTGAAGGCATTTCTCTTTGCTTAGTTCATGGCATTCTCTATGCCTAATAGAGAATGAGTCTTAATTTTTTTTTAAGTAAAAGTTTTGTATTGACTTATATGGGGAACTTTTTGGATCTTAAATCATTTGGGATTTAGAAGATAAGCTTTTTAAATTGTTACCAGTGAATAAGCAACAGTGCAATCCTTTGGAAATAATCTACATTGCTTCATATTCTGGAATTCATATTTTGGAGGTAGTTGAGGCTTCCAAGTTGTTTTTCAAAAGAAAACACATACATAGAGTTTCAGATAAAACAGAAGGAATAAAAGCAACACCTAAAAATCTGATCCCAAATATTAAAATTAATGCAAACATGTACTAAAATACTAGGAGATGGGCAACCCCCCCAAAAAAACCCCCTATATATACTTATTTGCTCAGTGGACATGCTGAATTTTAAAAGATAAGGACTCCCTGATTTGTTCCCCTCATAGTTTGTTTAGTTCATTTTCTGAGATTGTAAGTGTTGGCAAGTTGCTTTGGGTGAAGATTTTTCAAGTAACTATTGTCATCCAAATTAAAGTGGTGAAGATAATTTGAACTGTGGACCCTAGAAGTCACAAGCTGAAGTTTGGAGTTCTCTTCAGAGACATCCATCCCATTGAGCACCTTATAGCAGGCAATCTTAGATATCAGTTCTACATAAAAAACAAGCAGTTTGGCATCTAGTAATGAAGCTAGATTTACAAGCATTTTTATACTTACTGCATGCTTGCTTCTTGAGTGAGCAAAGGAGTTAAATCACATCCTGAACAGATTAAAACTGAGTCTTCATATATTTGGTCAAGTTTAACCTTGTCTTGCCTCTAGCAGACCATGTTCATGATGTCATAACTTAAATATTAATATTGGATAATATACTTCAACCACACTGCTTCAGCTACAATTACTGGTATAACTTTGTGTATTGGAGCTTATTTGGCTAATGTGTATGTACATTGCTAGATTGATACATATTTACTCTTTGCTGCTAAGTGTGTGAGTTGATTTAAATCTAAGGTAGTTAATGTGTGATAGTGTGAGTTAATATGCATTTTTTCCTACAGAATTCATACTCTGCTGTTTATAGATACAAAATATTCATTGGGTAAAGTGGTGCTAGGGAACTAGCATCTGTAATTATAAAGTATTAAATTAGGACTGGATTTTATTCTGGGAATTCCAGAATAAATTCCAGCAGATCAGAGTATCAGTTTTTAATCCATTGCTATCAGGAAATAAAGCAAATATGATAAATATGGTTGCACCTGAAAATAATTCTGCATTTGGAGTGTGTGTTTTTGTTTGTATATGAGAAAGAATTGGGCTACTGCCTTGCTAATATTAAAGCATTGCTAGAATAATGAAGGCTACATTATGCTGTTCTTAACCTTGAATTTACCTACTTTGGAACTATTAGTATATCTTATATCCTTGGGATATATCCATAGTATATCTACTATGGAGGGGCTATTGCAATAATGACTTTAATATGTTCATCATGTTATGATTTCTGTTGTAAAAAATGAATAAACTTTAGTGTGAAACAATCCGGTGCAGCAAAATATAAATGTTAATAAATGGTTTTTAACTTTTTCTTACCTTCTGTGAATCCCTTAATTTACAGTTTTACCAGTTGGTGGTTTAAACATTTAATACTGAAATAATGTTCCGCTGAATTTTTGCAGTTCAGATTATCGCTTTTATGCAAAGTGCTATAACTGACTGACTGATAAGAGAAACATGAGAAAGTTCTCCAGTGTTTCTAAATATTTTTGAAAAAAATTTTAGCCTTTAAAATGAGTCACATGTAGTTTACCTGTTTAAAAAAATTCAGAAATTCTTGTTCAGTAGAAAATTACTTCAGCAGTAGTAGAATCTAGTCTGAGTAAATATTTGTGGAAAATCTGTATTATCAAAATAATTTCCATATAGCAAAAAAATTAAATTTGCTTTTTTCAAAAATTAAATTCTCAAGCTTCTGTAGAAGTTGAAATCTCATGCCACAGGTCTTGACAGATTGAAATCTCCATTCCCAAAGTTACTTGCATAACACTAAGGTTATATGTAAATCCTCCATGTATCCATTATTATTAGGGATTATCATTATTCAATGTAAGTTAGTGACTGCAGTCACAGTTCATTTTAAACCATGTTTATTTGCTTATTTGATTAAGCCACAGTTACCTGGGTTCTCACAATGCACAGAGTTATAAATTGTGGTTGACGAATCACAGCATCTGTATTCATGTTGCAAAGCCACAAGCAAGCAAATCATTGCATAAAATACCCTGTTATTCTGAATTCTTGAGTTCCTCTAAGACAGCATTAAAGGTCAGCATTGTGGGCCATCTATTGAGGTTCACCCCCAGTCTCACTTTTCAGTCTCTCGCTACCCTTTTCTGATCCCATAGAACATGCAAACCAGACAGAGTACAGGTAATCCTTGATTTACAACAACTCACTTAGTGACCGACAACAGCACTGAATAAAGTTACAAAGGCACTTAGTGACTTATTACCACTTTTCACAGTTACAATCTTTGCAGCATCCTAATGGTCATGTGATCAAAACTCAGAAGCTTGGCATCTGGTTCACATTTATGTTAGTTGCTGTGTCCCAGGATCATATGATCATTTTTTGCAACCTTCTGACAAGCAAAGTCAATGGGAAAGGCAGATTCACTTAATTACTGGGTTACTAACTTCACAACTTCAGTGATTCACTTAACAACTGTGGCAAGAAAGGTTGTAACATGAGGCAAAACTCACTTAACAAATGTCTCACTTAACAACAGAAATTTTGGGCTCAATTGTGATCGTAAGTTGATTTTTCAGTACTTCTCTCTAGGCAGTTGCATGGGTTGGGACTACAAGACAAAGGAGACTGATAGTAGTAAAAGATGAGAAGGGAGCATCCGCTAAGACAACTTTTAAAACTATTTTTAAGTTCCATTTCAATGTCTAACCTTCATCCAGTCCTTTGCTTTAGCAAACGTAAGGTATACAACAAACAAATGAGAAGTAGAACAGTATTGTATGAATATTACAACATCGTTATTGCTCTTTATACAGTTGGGACAAAACCAAACTTTTTAACCTCCTTTCAGAGCACTCTTTCAGATAGGACTGGTGTTTTGCTGATTTTTCCAGTGATGATGTCTCAAAAGCCTAGTGGAATAATAAAATCAGTTCCATCACGTTTCTGGTTTACTAGATGGGCCATTTGCTGCCATTGGCCCTTCCTGCCTGCATATAGCCCAACTCAACAGTCTAAACCCAGAAGCTCCAGGCTTTTAGTGGAAGAATAGTTGACAGCCATGTGATGGCTCTGTTGACCCTTATCAGTTATCATGGTCTTATTTGGGAAAATTATGGGGACCATAGAAAAACAAACATTTCTCAATTGTTCTGGTGGTTTCTCAATAGCCAACTTTTTTTGGTGACCGCAATAAAAGATGGGATGGGATGGTAGTGTTCCAGTTTTGCATTTCATCACTTTCTTGCTCCAGTGATGTAGTAGCATCTTTTAAAAACTATAGTCATATTAAATGTCACTATTTTGGATTACACTGCCTTTAACATATAACATGAAAAATATTTTACCATACAGTGCCATTCAAGCAGACATATTGTTATATATAGTAAACCACAAGTTTACATGTTGCATATATGAAGTAACTCCTGAAGTTAATAATAATTTATTAAATTTGTATGTCACCTGACTCATAACAAAAACTCTGGGCAACTAGAAACATAGAAAACAGATGGCAGAAAGGTGAGTTTTGCTTGTTTTTTGTTTTCTTTTAATTTCTTTTAATTTATTTATTCATTTTTATTATTTTTATTTTAAATTTTTTGTTGGATGCTGCACATGTATTTATCCCAACAATACATTTGAGTAAAATTAACAGAACTAGAATAGAACTCGAAAATATTTCTACTTTCATTTATAAAATATGCTCCCCTTTTTTTTATAAAATCTTGTCTGAATCCTACTAAGTATCTGTTTCAAAGCCCAGCAGGTATATTTGCATTATTTCTGTTGCTGAGAAATCTGCCCGTAAGACTTTTTATCTTAAGTCTTCCCCTTTGACCCATGCTGAAATATAAAGCCAATGCAATTAGTATTTCAATAGTTACAGCAATATAGATTGCATCTTTAAGTGTCCATTAATGATGAAAATATAAGCCCACTTCAACATGAGAAAGGCAGATTCAAATTTAAGAGTATAAGACAACAGTGGTAGACTAGATAAGCTTTTAATATGATCCAGCATGATTGTTCAGAGTCATTTAGTTCTTTCCTTCAGTTGTCAAGTCCTATTTGGCACTTCTAGTCAGTGTGCTATAAAATCCTAATAAGAGAAATATCCAAAGATCCTTCAAGCTGAATTGTATTTTTTTGCTGAGAAAAATATTGCTCATTTCAGTAACTTAAGTTAAGCTAACTGTGGTCCTGGCCAAGATTCGAACTTATTAATTTTACCATAGTTTGTCCAGAGCATTTATCACAATTAAGACCTTACATCCAGGGGTGAAATCTACTTACCTTCCCTGCTGGTTTGGAAGTTGCACGCTTGAACCCTCTGCGCATGTGCAAACCCTTTTGCGCATGTGCAGAGGGTAAAAAACAGATTACTTCCTGGTTAAAACCAGGAAGTAATGATGACTGGGTGGGTGGGCAGAGCCTCGCACCACCATTGCTACCAGTTCTCCGAACCACCCGCCACCATCGCTACCGGTTCAGCCAAACTGGTCTGAACCGGTAGCATTTCACCCCTGCTTACATCCATACTACAAATATAGTGACTTCAGTTTCCAGCTGCTCTTCATATTGTACTTCATGAGATTTAGAATGGGTTTGTTTTTAAAACTTGTTTTAAATTTGTTTTGCTATCCAGAAAAGCATCCATAATAAAATTGAGAATTTTTAGATAAATCTCTTCAAAATCTATATATAATTTTCAGATAAAGTATTGTAACAAGAGGGAACCAGCTTAAATAATACTTTTCTGGCACATGGTAAACATAGCAGAGTGGAAAAAATGGGTAAAAAAAACTATTGTCCAAAGCAATTATCATAAAGTTGTTATCTGCCAAGGGCAGGGTGCTGGGCACCAAAATACTTTATCACAAACCTTGATCTTTATTATTAGGAGTAAATTATTTAAGGTTTATTTATTTATTTATTCCATTTTTACCTACCTTTCTGCCTCAAAATACTTAGTAAATCTTATCTTCACATGCCACTCTAATGAATGTTGTTTGGGAAGCTTGGACTGATTTATGCACTCAGGAAAAAGTGTGGCTGGCATAAGTTAAATTTTCCCAAGAAAGAGCTAGACGTTTGAAGGTTACTTGTGAGTATATAAGCCTGAACAAAAAAAATGCTTTCCCTGAGGTGTGATATTGGATACTGTTCTGCAGAGACAAGCAGAGAAATGCAATAACCGTTTGAGACTGAAAATCTCACAGTTGAAAATGCTTCAAAACCCTTAACTAAAAGCAGGTGCTTGTTACACAGATGTTATCTTACATACCAGGAATATCTATAAAGCTGCTTCATGCAGAATAAAATAAATAGCTCTGTGGAAAATTGTTTAAATAAAAGCCCATCTCTTGTCACTCATCTTAGTGGTATCTTATTTAAAAGAACTTAAGGTATAATATATGTGTTCATCTTTGTGGACCCACAAGAAGAAACTGTGTTGTTTCTAAAGCGATTATCCAAGCTAACTTTCCTAGAAAAAAATTCTTTAAAAAAACCCTGGGAAACTTTTATTTAAAATTAGTATTTTAAACATTATTTTAGAATAGGACAGTTTGCTTGTGAAATGATGTTGCATACCCTAAGGTCATTTTTTAAAAATATTCAGTCTTGCGAACAATTGAAATATAATATGTTTATAGTACTAAGGCTTGTTTGTTAGTAAAGAGTCAATCATTAAGCTTCTTAGGAATTTGTCAGATAAACTGAATCTTCCATTGCAAGAGCGGCTTGTAATTTTATCTTTAAAGTATACCTCTGATGACTTATATTATAATATAACTCCACATTATGCTTTTAGTAATGGATCAGCATGCTCCAGTCGGTGCATCAATGATCTGTAGAAAGACAGCATTCACTAGTTTTTGGGGAATAATAAATGATAAATTCGGCTTTTGTGGAGATTGTAGTGAATTGTAGTGAGTAACCCAAACTGTAATTGAAGGATTAAGACTGTGCTACTTTATACTAACATATGGCAACAGTCCCACATCTCCTCTTTTTTAAAAAAAGTATAAAAAACAGTGGTGGGGCATTTAGCAGGCAAAAAAATGACAGGAAAAAGAGTGTTTTAATCTTTTTTTTTCCAGTCATTTTTTTGGCTCAAATCTAGTTGCTTTCCATTTCGCAATATTTATTAGGACAAATATATGCGTGGAGTTCCATATGGAGGAAAAATTCCAAACAAAATTTAAAAATGACTAATGCTAAAGACTCTTTTTATTCTCCAGATATTTTGCCTTGAATCCTCCTTAATAGTTATCTTTATAGTTATAGTTATGGTTTTCTTCTTTATGCCTCTTTAAGTCTTTGAATGAATTTAATATAGATTGTCCAAATATTGTGAAAAAATTATTATGTTTGTGTCAAGAGGGGAACGTAAACATAAAAATATTTAGGAATTGTACTGAATGTTACTTTCACCTCTAGATTATTTTTTTATATCTATCTTAGTAGTGTCCTGACTTCGTGTAGCATACAAAAGCCAGAAATAGGTCTTAATCAGAAGAAATTTTTCAACTCAACCCGAAACATCTCTGAAAGCTCAAGTTCCACTTGCATTGGTGTAATTTAGCTGTCTTGAAACCACATTGCCTTCCATAAGATCCCAAAGTGAATTGCAACTCATCCAGTTTTATACAGGCTGGTTGGTAGTACTATCTTACCTCTTTTCAAGTCATTTGAAATTGCATGATAGCCCACCTTATTTATATCCAAGTGGCTATGACAATGAATGCTCTAGTATAGTTCCACATTTCTGGGGGTGAACATCTGTGAAGAGAACCTTCTTACTTGAAGAAGTGCAACAATATGCAAATATTCACCTCTCCATAGAAAAGGGCAAAGATTGAGGATACGTACCTTGTTTCTTCCTTTAAATATCAGTCAGTTTCATAAAGACTAAAATTGGTTGCTAATCTAGTCACTTCATTGGTGCTGCAGTCTACTAAGAGATCAGTTGGAGTGTGCAAACCGGAATATTAATAGACTATTTCAGGCAATACTTGATTTATTTTCCAGGCTATTCGAATCCAGCATTTCTGGGGTTGCCAGTTTAACTTTTCAAAGGTGGATTGATACAGTCCAAAAAATAAAAGGAAATATTCTCATGTTCTCCTGAATAACCGAATTAGAAAATGTTTGTGTATGATAGACATGAAACTGAATTGTACACTCTTCTTTTTTTAAAAAAAATCCCTATGCATAGTTTAGATATTTTTAAGAATTACACAGCTTCAGATATAAATTAAAGTTTTGACAATCATAGGGCAGTGAGTCTTTATCTGAACTACATATTAATATGTTATTTTGGGAAAACAGGGTGGATAAAAATCAATGAGATATTAAACAATTTTTTAAAAAGGACTTTTTTATTTAAATCAGATTTTTTTATTTAAATTGGATTTTTAAATTTTTTTATTAAATTTATTTTAATGAAATGCTTTTGGAGTAAAAATCTATCTAAGGATAGTTTTCTATTTAAGATACATTAATAATTTAGTTTATTTTGTAGAAATGGAGCTTAGTTATGTAGCATGAGGTTGTATATTCTGCAATATTGGGACTGTCGGTGACTCGACAGCGGGTCAGAGGAGGAGCCGCTATGGGACAGAGATGACAGTTGCTCTTTAAAAATTATGATTTAAATCGAGTTGATTTAAATCAAGCTTTTTTACTAGTGATTTAAATCGACTTGATTTAAATCAATTCCACCCTGTGGGGAAATATTAAACATATAGAAGTTACCAGAAAAGGAACAGTTATGTTCTTTAGATAAGTTTTCATGCATACATTTTTGAATTTATTTATTTATTTGTCTAGTGAAATAAGATGGGAAAGGCAGCTCTGTTTTATGGCCTTAGGGTTTGCATCAGGAAGCAATTCTTGTGGTGTCAAACAGATTGTTTTTGTTTCCGGTTACTTTCATTCTCAAAGCTTTTGTTGTGAAATCTTATACATTGGATAATAATTGGCTTAATAGAAGCCAGTCTGCATGTTGCATTTTTATGCAAACACTAGCATATTATAGAATGGCTGATCATTAGAATGTCAGATGTTGCAAACATATGGATAAATACTGGATGAATTAAAGTCTCACTGAGCAATCCCCATGGGGCTGCATTCCTATCTTTTCTTCTCCTTTATGGTAGCTACTTGGAGATTTTCTGTGTGCTGATAAATGAGTTTGTCGGTATCCCTATATAGAATTGCTTTAAAATATGGTCTGTTTCTAAAAAGAGGAAAGACACCGAGACAATACTATTGAATTTTGGTGAATTCTAAATGTAAAAAAAAGGTAATACATTTAATCTGTAATCCATTAAGATTGTCTGAATTAATTTTAGAATCCATATTTACAAGACATTATGTATCAAATATGTAATGATTGTGTTGACACTCAGTTTGATATACTGGTTAAAGCACCAGTTTAGAAACTGGTATACTGCGAATTCTTATCCCATGTGAGACACAAATCCAGCTGGGTGACTTTGGGCCAGTCATTCTCTCAGTCCTAAGAAGCAGTCAATGGCAAACCACTTCTGAAAAAAACTTGCCCAGAAAACTGCAGTTCCTAGGAATTAACACAGACTTTGGAAGGTGCACGTATGGGCACACTCACACATACAAAAGCTATACTTGTCCATTTTTGTGGTGAGAGAGAGTGGGGGATAAAAATAGATGAGACAGAAATATATTTGCTTCATTATCTCCTTTAATGATAAAATAAGCATTCCCTTGAAATAGCTTATTTTTAAATAATACTGTTTTATGATTTAGAACATTTATATTTACATCACTGATTCTTATAATAGCAATGGATGATTTATAAATACAATTAAAACAGTCTTCCTGTTGCCCTTTTTTCTTCATTGGTGGATGGCTCATATTTTATGTTCAGTTGTGGTTTTCTGGGATAACATTTTGAGTTGCTAGTGGAGCTATCTTTTTTTTTTTTGAGATGATAATAGATCATATAAGTAGTATTCTGGATGCTTTTGGATTATATCTTGTTTTAATTATCATTTATTAGATTGATAGTACATCTAATCATGTTGGCTTGCTGCAGTTAAACACAAAATTAGAAAATATAAGAAAAATAATGTGCGTTGTCCTGTCTTTAAGGCACTAAGGCTGCAACCTGCATCACAAGTGGTGCAAAAGTGTAAAATATCTCTGCTGTGTTTTTTTGAAGAGGAGGGTGAGAAAACATCTAAAACTGAAAACCGTTCTTTTTTTAATGTTACACTTACTTTTGATCAACTGCATTTGTTCAGCTGTTTTTAGGTAGCTATTATTCAAATCCAGTTATAGGATAAATTTTGTGACAAGTGTTAGAAGATAGTTTCAGTGTTTTTGGAGCCAAATCAAATAAGATACTTTAAAATAAGCACTGCATTGTTCCAGAGTAGAAAGATTGCAACAGTGTGGGATCCCATGTTTAGTTATTGCCAAGTCTAGGAAGATGTTATTTGCTGTTAGTGCTGCTCCTTTTGAAATTACTTCAGATAATCCTATAGGATGATAAAAAGTCCTAAGGGTAATACTCTCTTTCTAAGTAAGGGGATTAAGTATGTTTCTATTAAATGTAATTAGTTAAAAGGATCTACTTACATATGTTATTTGTCAAGGAATTGTAAGAACCATTCATATCATTAAAAGTATGTAGATAAATGTTACATTGATGAAAGATTATTTTTCCTTTATCTTTGCATAAACTTTACTGTCTTTTGATGGAGAGGTAATGAAAAAGAAATACCCATTCTTTTATTTTTTTTATTTTTAAATGTATTTCTTTGACTTTGAGAGCAAAGATCTCCAAACTGGCTGAAAAAAGGGTAAAATCAAAAGAAACAAATAGGATTTTAAAAAAATGTATTTATTGTTAGTAAATAATACTGTTTACTGAATAAACTAAAAGCATATCTACTCGTGTCTAGACGATAGTGACAACAAGGTGCTATTTAAATGCCCATATTTAATTAACACCCATTTTGACTTTGGCTTCTTTCATCAAAAAACAAGAATAAAAACAAATATCCATAATCTTTATACAACATTATGCAACGAAGTCAAGTTTATTCTAGACAGTAAACATTTGGGTTCAAAAGTTTCCAAAGTGCTATTCCAAAGTTTTTAAAGCACTCTTTACGGAAGATGTTTCCCACTCAAATAATACAGTAACATACCGTATTTAATTAAATATTGCAAATTCATTTTTTAATATTAGAGAATATATCTAGCTCAGGATTGAAATAAGTTACTTTTCATTGTGCATAAGCTTTATCACATTTATCAGAAAAAAAATGGTGCTCTGTACTTCTGCTTTATTCTTTAGAGGAAAACAAAAAGGAAAACTATTTCTAAGAATTGGTGATGTTTTTTTATTTCAAGGAATTTACTCTTGTGAATAGGAAATGGTTGCTTTCTTTGGTTGTCTGTGTGGCCTTTCTGTTTATACTGGCTTACTCACAATTTGTTCAGTAAAAAGATCCATTTGAGTCCAGAAAAATGTGTTTGTTGACTATAGCCCTTAAGATATTTCTGCATCCTTTTTAGCTTTCATAGTTTTGTTCAAAGAAAATGTCCCTGTTATCTTTCAACATGATTAATTCGTATTAGATGATATGTGGATAGTCCCTGTCTGAGACCATGTTACCTAGTGTAGCTGCATAACTTGGACTCAGTATTGAACAGTATTGAATTGATTATTAATGTGGTTTTCCTTCAATTTAATTTAATTTAATTTAATTTAATTTAATTTAATTTATCAGATTTAAAATATTTTGGTTAATATAACGTATATGTGATTCTGTGAGCGAAGATAGGATGTTGAAATTGAAATTTTCTGATAAATTCTTCTGTCAGTGCCTCTCTTTTGGCTTACATCTTTCAATCTCTAATCTTTCCATTTAATTATTTTCTTTATTCTATTTAGTCAGGCCATCCTTACTAATCCTAATGTAATACACATATTGTATTAAAATATAATCCCAATACTCCATCCTGACATCAATCACCATATTATTTAAACATACATATTAAACCCATCTTTCAACCTCTAATTATTGCTTTTATTCTATTATTTAGAGATGTGCATCCTTATTTCTACTTCTATTCTAACTTTTAATCAGGCTCCATTATATTAAAAAACATTTCCTTTCTATCCATCATCTCTCACCTGTTTTAATATTTCAATTCTTGTTTGTTTTTGGCATCCCTCCCATACTCCTCTCTTGGATCTTTGTCTCTATCTACATCTACATTTTTACTATTTAGTCTGAGTACTCCTCCCATCTCTATCATTTTATGCTGCCAAGCCTCCTTCTTTTGAAGATATCTTCCCATTCCATTTTTAAATCTCTTAAAATACTTTTCCCCTGATTTATTTCATTAGTCATTATAATCCTTATTGTCTTCTCCTTCTTATCTTCTTGTTTTGTTTGCTGATTTTCATTTAACACCTTGAAAATCTGAAGGTTTTCTAGCTTAACTGTAGGACCCCAGAGAGCGGGGTCAAGCAGATCATTAATATGGAGTCGTTACGCCCTCATAAGAGACTAAGTCCAGCCCCTATTGAAATCCCCTATTGAAATCGCTTATTTGCTGCCAATTTCCTTTGACCATTTCTAGATCAGATTCTTGTATATATTAGGTTGCATGGAATAAACTTGTAGCGCTT
>JANHFM010010775.1:0-15299 GCA_032468115.1 Grayia smithii | reverse complement strand
CTTGTTTCCCCCTCCTGTCTGTTGCCAGTTAGATCAGCCTTAGTCCACTTCCTGTCATCCATTTTGTTTTCAGTTTTGGTCAGTTTTAGTCAGTCAGCCATTTTGTTTACAGGCTTAATATTTCAGTGTCTTATTACACTTCGATAGACATCTTTTAGATTGATCATTTCTGATGTATTGCACTTCTTGGAAATAAATCACGTTGGATTTATCTTGTGTGTCTTTATTGGAGAGTTAAACTGGCTGTGGAGAACACCAATTCAGTATGGTTCATATCGTCTGTGCAGACTGGGTCTAAGAGGTATGAAAATACATAAGGCGGTGTTTGGAAACAGCACAACTTTCCTTTTTTATCACTGTATAATTGCAAACAGTCACTAAGGAGTCTCTAAATGAAATGCTCTGAAAAGTTTTATACCTAAATTTCCTTGGAGAAGTTTCTACACACACACACCCCACACACAAAATCTTCCCCCTCCCCATTCCATGAATTAACAATTCTTAGAAATAGGCTACTGATAGATTGCAATCCTTGGAAAAGTTGAGAGGCAAGGTTCTCCTACATATATTTTGGTTACTCAAGTTTTTTTTTTAAATACAAACTACTAACATAAATTGAGTTATTAATGAATAGGCAGAATACTTATTTTGACATTTAATATGGTTCCACATATCTAGCAAGCTATTTCTGAACTAATGGAAATTTCCAAATTGTCTTTAATAACAACCACACAAATAACACAATGCAATTATCTGGATAGGAGATAATGATACAATTGATCATAGTACCATGATCCATATTCCCCAACATGGATTCTTTCCAGATGTGGGGACTATTTTCTAGCTAGCCTGCCCATTCCTGAAAATTATGGAAATTGAAATTCACATAGTTGGATGGCAGACATAGATGGGAAGCATAAAATAATAAGGATAAATTAACTTGTGGTAAACTAAGGTATTACAAAACTATCATTTGAGAAGCAACCACATATAATGTATCTACTATTACTGGAATATTTAGCTTCAATAAGAATCAATCAAAGAGAATTACTTTTGATGGATAACTTGAAATCATTGTATTTCTTCAAATATTTTACTACAGGTTTTACTTATTAATTTAAGTATTTATCCAATTTATGTAGCTGCCCATTTCATCAAAGGCAAGTTTCAGTGGTATACAATAATAAATAACCCAAAAACTATACACATAGCAAATACAGATATAATAAACATAATAATAAATATCCTAAAATTCTCAAAATATGATCTTAAATAGAACCATAAATGGAGGGAGACTAAAAATGTCCCCTTCAACAATGGAGACAATCCATCAAGAGAAGTCCATAGTAGATCCAGTTCTGATCAAATAACCAGGTCTTGAAGGCCTTTTAGAAAAGGGATGGGGGCAATCTAATTTTGAGAGGAAGAATACTCAATAGCAATAGCACTTATATACTGCTTCACAGTGCTTTACAGCCCTCTCTAAGTGGTTACAGAGTCAGCATGCTACCTCCAACAATCTGGGCCCTCATTTTACCAAAGATGAAAGGATGGAAGGCTGAGTCCACCATGAGCCAGTCAAGATTGAATGCCTGGCTGTGGGCAGAGTTAGCCTGCAATACTGCATTCTAACTACTGGGCCACCAGGGTTCTTATAAGATGGATGCCACAATAGAGAAGGCATATTTCCAGGCTCCATCAAATATAGATCAATAGTTGATAGTGCCATGGGTCTGCAAGTTCTGATAATATGGGCTAATGTAATTAGGGAGAGGCAGTCTCTCAGAGTTGGTCTCTGACAGAAAACCACTTGAAGAAACTAGAAGCATTTGAAATGTGGATTTATAGACAGCTGTTACGTATAAGCTGGGTTAACAAAATCACAAATGAGGAGGTGATAAGCCACCTGTGAAAGCCAAGGGAAATTATCAAAACCATTAAAAAGCAAAAGTTAGAATATTTTAGTCATGTGATGTGACACCCAGAAAAATACAGCATCCTTCACTTAATCCTCTAGGGAAAGACTGAAGGCAAACAAGGTCCCAACAGAAGAACATTAGGGCTTCAAAACCTAAGGAACTGGTTTGGACAAAACTCATCAGCACTTTTTCATGCGGCTGTTGACAAAAATAGGATTGCCAACATGATCACCAGCATCCAATGATGGATATGGCACAAGAAGAAGAAGTTCCTCAGATGGTATTATTTGGCCCAGTATCAATGAATTGAGAGAAAACTCTAATGTAACTAAAGAAGGCTGGAAAGATATATTAAAAAAAAAACCTTTTAACACTTTTTTGGGGGGTGAGTTTCTTACATGTTGTGTTTCTCCTCCCTCCATCTGCTTGTTAATTTATGTAAAAGGAATTCTATGACCTGTTATTTAATGGGAGTCATGAAACATAATGAATGTGATGACAGCATGGTAATTTATAGGTACACAGCTCTGTGATAATTCTCATTTTCTAGATGTTTCCTAATCCATTTCTGCTGATTTTCCTCCCTCCATATTCAAGAGACTTGGGGGATTATAAAGAAAATTATACATGCTGTAATTTCATCAAGATATTTTGTATTCTTTGAAAGATGTTTATTATTATCCTAAGACTTCTAATAAGTCTTTCAGCAGTAAAAATCAGACATCCAGACAAATAATTACATGTTATTGCTTTTTGTGACTACTGTAGAAAAATGAAACTTTTTTCCCCTAATTTTCTGGCATTAGTAGTAGAATAGCAAAATTATTCCTAAACTACATAGAGTAATTCAAAACTGTCATATTTACCATGTCACCACATTTTTAGAGCTTAAAAGTCTTGGACATTGTTGTCTTACTTTAATGAAAGGATAATTATATATTTGAAAAATAACCCCACTTTCAGTCTTTGCTATGATGTCATGCACGTATAGAGGAAATTTCCTGAGAACAGTATGGTCCCGTTGTCTTCTTCTGAAGTGTTTTTGATGTGCATGACTCACTTCTTTAATAGCGCACCAAGAAAGTACAAATTACTTCATCTCAGCATACCACTAGCAAAAGGTTTGTGGAAACTACAGAATGATTCAGCTAAAGAAGTTTGATAGTTTCTCTGTAAAATAGAAATTAAGAATGATACAACTTACTCATAATAACCATTATTTCCATTATGGTATATTTTCTACATAGAAATTGCTCAGTGCTAGGTGAAAGAGCTACTAAAAGCACTGAGAATACTTTCCCAGGAGAAAATTCATTTTATTGTTTTTAATTAGTTTTATGGGATAAAGTGCTGACCCCGCCCTCATAACAGAAGATAGCAAGCACAAAACACTGCTGAAATAGCAGATATGCTAAAATATACTTGAGAGCAAATATTTTCTCCTTTCCTAACTTTTAATAAATTTGGATAGAAGTTTCCAGACTGCCCAATGCTTTGTATAATGTCAAGATTCCATGCTGCCTGCCTGCCTGCCTGCCTGCCTGCCTGCCTGCCTGCCTGCCTGCCTGCCTGCCTGCCTGCCTCTTTGTCTATCTTATGGTCAATGGATGTTTATTTAGATGACATTTTTCAAACATATTTGCCATTGTGATAAAATCAAATCTGTTAACCTTCAGATAAATAGGTTCAGATAAATAGACTTTCAAGAAATGGATATTGGAAGAGTGGCTTCAATTGTACTGATTTCAGAGCACTTCACAGGCCAATTGACTACAAAAGGCTGTGAAAGATAGATGAAGAGTTAGGGATTTCTTTGGATTCCCTGTGTCTCTCAGTCTGTGAGCTTTTTGACAATGAGTGTTGATCTGAGAATGCTGCCTTCCTATCTTTATCTTTTGAGCTCAGTTGCTCTCTACTAGGATATAAGGGACTAGGGTTTGTCCCTCCCATCTCCATATTTCCTGTAGTAAAATTAAAGAAAGTTACAACAGTTGCTTGAGTTCTTTGCTCAATGCCCACTCTTCTCTTCAAGAACACAAATTGCTTCGTTTGACATCTTAAAAATGTGTTTGGTTTGGTTTCTAATGGATGCATTAATACATTTCAGAAGAATAGACATGACAGTTTTTGACACTGCCCTGGCAATACGCAGCAGCATTTCTTTTTACCGTGGTAGTGAAATGAGTCATCTGTTGGAACAGTAAACCTTAAATAAAAACTATGACATAATCACTTTTTCTCATTGGCCTGTTCTGTCTCTAGTGACAATGTAAAATGTATGTAGGATTTTAATTATATTTTTTGAATACTGGGAATCAATCCGGTTTCTACTTTAAGGGTAGAAATAGTCATGAGAACCTATTATGAGGGAGAAACAACACAAATATGTTCATCCTGCTTGATCTTTCAGGAGCTTTTGATAAAGTTGAATCCTGGCAAGTTCTTGGGTGTGGGAACTATGTTACAGCGGTTCCACTCCTACTTGCAAAGACCATGTCAGGGATTAATAGATCACTGTTCATCTGCACTTGTTAGCTCTGGTGTGAGTGCCAAAAACAATATTTTGTCTCTATCTATATGAAACTTCTTAGGGTAGTTGTCTGGAGTGTTTGGCCTTGGTGTCATCAATATTGTATTAACACTCAACACCGCTTTCTCTAACAATTGAACCAGGAAAGAGTTTGAATATTCTGAACTATGTCTGGGTAGCATCATTTTTATGGTTGGTACTCAGATGTTGGGAAGTTTGCATGAGGTTCCTCTTCACCCTCTAAAAGAGCAGGAAGGTAATTTGGGCTGCTTTCAGTCAGTACTGGGAACACAACTATGGTTAGAGTGGGTTATTTTGCAGTAGATTAGTGTTTCTAATTTTCTGTTCCTTTCTTATGCTGTTGAGGATATCCAAGAAGGATCGTCTTATTTTTCCTCTTCCCTTGTGAATTTTATTCCTTTGAAGATGCTGTTGGTTGTTTTGTATGTTTTTTCTAGTTGTTCCTTTTCAAAGTATGATGAAGGTGTTGTCCACATACCAGAGCCATACTTTCAGTTATATGTGTGGGAGTGCTATAGTTGCTACACACTGCCTTACAGTTTCTGCTATGAGTCCTGAAACTGTTGATCCAAAGTTGTTTCTTTGATTTTATATATATATATATATATATATATATATATATATATATATATACTCATGAAACTGAAAATAGGTAATGAGGCAGAGGTTGATGAAGTCCATGATATTGAGTATTTTGATTTTAGTGTATTTGGCTACGGTGTGTTGTACTGCTGCCTTGGATTGTTTCACTAATACTATGGACATAAATAATGTGTGACATTTAATCAAACCATAATTTCATCTTCATAATTTATATTTTTAGCTCTTTGATTTTCTGGATGCACTGTAGTGTGGACATCTCCCTCTCTTAGATGTCCAATTTTTTTGTCTTATGCTTTTGCAAAATAAACATGCTCAATATACCTCTTTATCCAAATGTGTTTATTTTACAACATCCATAAGAACATCGATGAATTTGTCCACTATTTATCATTGACCACTGTTCTTCTCTCCTTCAATAATTCTTTGGCTTTTTGTATGCATTGTTTTCTTTCAACGTTAATGCTGGTTTGGCCTTTGCTGAAAGGATAGTGATGGATTGGTCCTTGTTTAGGTTTTTGAGAATGTAGAACAAAGAAACCTACATCCCAATAAACCAAAGCAACAGAGAAACTGGACAACCTGATCAAGAGAACCTTCAACAACCTAACCAAGAAAGAACTGTCACATATCTGCAATAATTAATTTATCAAAGCAAAGATACTCAAGTGTAACTCATTTCTCGGTAGCAAAAGATTAAATAGAATAGAATAACAGAGTTGGAAGGGACATTAGAAGTCTTCTAGTCCAATCCCTTGCTTAGGCAGGAAACCCTACATCACTTCAGACAAATGGACATCTAATCTCTTCTTAAAAACTTCCAGTGTTGGAGCATTCACAACTTCTGGAGGCAAGTTGTTCCACTGATTAATTGTTCTAACTGTCAAATTTCTCCTTAGTTCTAGGTTGCTTCTCTCCTGATTAGTTTCCATCCATTGCTTCTTGTCCTGCCCTCAGATGCTTTGGAGAATAGCTTGACTCCCTCTTCTTTGTGCCAGCCCCTGAGATAGTATTTTATTCTTTGATATCTGTTAACTTCCCTACAGCAATTTTTTATTCTACCTCTACTTTTATTTCCTACTTCTACCTTCATATCTTCCTTCTTCCAACTCCTTCTTACTGATCTCATTCATTTATCAACATTTCTTTATGGCAATGTATATTGGTATGCTTATATACCATCACATGTTTTGAACATTTTGCCTGTATCAACAGAACGTACACAGTACAACTCTAATAATCAATATGTTAAGTAAACTGAGTTCAAATGAGACCAAAGAAAGTGAAAACAAGAAAAACTACCCATGAAGCAAAGACTTGTGTCCTTCAGAATCACTTCATGGGTATCGTAGCTAAACTGCCCATGAACTGCAGCTCTGGTGACTCAGAACATCAGTCTAATCATTTTCCAAATATATAATTTTATGTTCCTTTGTGAGACAGAAGTAGGGATTCACGTTAGACCGACTAAGTAACACCCTGCCCATTTTAACTGCTAAAATATCACCGCTGATGCTCAAATCAGAAAGTCCTCAATCCCAAAGATGCAAGGTTTTTTTTAGAATTTATTTCGACTCCTAATACACTAAATAACTCCAGCTTCTAAATAATTCCATGGCTCAGAAAGCTAGAATCACTCTGAAAACTGTAAGTTTCCTTAGGTATTTCTATCCGTATCAAACACTACTGCATCCAAGCATTTAGTAAAATGGATACAGTCAATACAACAAATGTTGCCTATTAATTTTTAATGGCAATAAGTATGCTTCATTTTTATGATGGTTTATTAATGTGCTTCATAATAAATGTATACACTGGCCTAAGGCTCTGTCTCGTTGTGTTAGAGTATGTCATGGCTTGCAGCTTGGGAGTGATAGATAGTATTTCTCGTGTAGCTGACTAAGGGGACTTCCTGCTATGCAAACTATTTACCCTATAGGAGTCTTGTTGCCTTTAGATTAAAATAGCTTGGTGTAGATCAAATACCTTTTGCTGTCAAACTTCAGCTGAGAATTTTCCTTTTTTTTCTTCTTCCAGTTGTCTTGTCATTATTCCATTCCCAGGCTGCAGGGAAAATCCTTCTTATAAAAAAAGGTGATCAACTTCCATATAATCTGCTTTTCTTTACAAATTGTTTAAGCCTTCCAGTTCTTACACTAACTAGAGTTCTCATATAAATACAGAGCATGTGTAGTGTAAAAGAAAAAGGTTGGGCTTCAAAGTATGAAACACAGGTCTCAACTCTGGTCAGCCAGAACAGCTAACATGGGCAAAATGTATTTATCTAAATGAGCATCTGTGTCAGGATAATATGAAGTATCTTTTGTATATCTCAGCCATAGCTTTTTAGAATTCATAGATTAAAATATATTACTTAAATAGCATCTAGAAATAAAATTGTATCTAGTGAGGCTGTTTCAATCCAGTGTAATATGGTAAAGAAAGTACACTCTAATTAAAATTCAGATTTCATATTTGTGCTAGCTATGGTTTCCAAAAATTTCTTAGAGGCATTCCCATGCAGAATATTTCACAATAAAAATAAATGACATAATATATGAACAATTTGGTCCAGATCTTTCCTCTGCAATAAAGGCAGCTGTCCTATTAGGAAAATGCATCTTGGCTGCCATAAATCATTTTTCCCCAACCTAGAAGCTCCATATATGTCACCTTTAGCTCCCAGAATTTCCCAGCTAGCAGGGTGTTGACACCTTCATATCTCAATGTTTTCCAGGTGAGGAAAACTGACCAGTGTCACTTGACTTTTCCAAAACAGTATCAGATCCAACAGTAGCCTCATATACAAGGTACGTTAGGGGGTGAGCTTTACTACTGAGAACAAGCAGTAATCCCAAACAAGGCTTTAAAATGATCAAATGCAGAATATTTGTAGAATATGTTGCCATAAACGTCATCAGATAGAGGTGTTCTCCTATAGTAACAAATGTCATATATATAGTCAAAAACAACAAAAATAAATAACAGGGTCAGATGTTTATGAAATGCAAGAAGTATAACATAATGGACTTTGCACAGCAAAAACTATAGCTGACAAAGAGGACTGGAACCCATAATAATTTGTATAAATAGAGATTTATTAGCATCGCATATATCAATGCCCCTTATTTTATGTTTGCCCTGGAATTCACCACACAAGGCTGAGCTAAGATAAATAGTTTGGGGGAAGTGGGAGAGAAAGACAGGAGAAATGGTCAGGCAACCAACAGTTATTAGGCTAACTGAACCAAATAAACTTACCTCTCAATATTCAACATTAAAATTATTGTGTTTCCTATTGAAAAGTAATTTGAGTTCGAGATTACTGCAGCACGGCTGAAAATTTTTGGAATACTAATTTTGATCCTCAGAAAGGCAGTCTAGGGAACAAGAGTCCTGATTTTGTGGAAGTGCTGTGAAGTGCTATCACTCAAGTTAATTAAGGAATTCAAATATCATTTAATTATGACCAATGCCTATGAGTCTAGGCCTAGGGTAACAGCCAGTTTCTGGGGTGTACACTGAGCTTGCAAAGAAATATGTGAAATGTTAACTGCATGGACCTTTCCTATTATTCCCCCAATAAAGTTCTCGTCTATTTCCTTACCCTTTGTATTCCCTTCCCCCTTCTTAAGAGTTTCTTGATGTTTTCAGATGAAAATTTACAGGGAATGGATACTTTATTTTATTTTTGTGTTCACCTTTTCATAGGCACTTCAGTCAACATACATTCCAACTTTTAATGTCTGTTCTACCTTAACATATAGGTCTTCTGAGAATTAAGAATCCATAATGTAATCTCTGAATCTTTTTCTCCTATAGAAAATCTCTGCAGTTCAAAGTTGAACCAAAAGAGGGTAGGATAGTCTATTTAATACAGCATCACATTCTTTCTTTTATTATTTAAACTGCAAAATATAAAAAGTTTTGTTTTGTGATTACCCTGAAAATTAGGTTAGTTTACCACAATTTCCAGTCATTGTTTTTACATGTAATGCTTACTTGTTCTCCCTAAATTGTTTCATAATTATTTTTTAAAAAAGAAAGAAAAATGTATAACTGCTGCACCATATGTTTAACATCCACAAAAGTCCTATATTAATTGCTTATATACAGTAATGCCGGAAATCCCTTATAAATCTTGGGATAGCATTATGACTTTCAGAGTTAGTTAGAAGATTTGAAAATGAACATAAAACACTGTAAATCAAGGAAGCTTAGATTACTGAACATTGAAGTTGAGAATTCATACTGCTCATAAAAATCTATTGCTGCTACTACTTCAAAAGATATTTAAACCACAGCACAAGGATTGGTTTATGTTTAATCTTCATCAATGAACTTCTTTTAATCCATTTCATAGCAAGACCTTATGATCAATAGAGTAGCACAGAATTTGGATAGTAACCTTTAACTGGCATATTGCTATCTAAAATTAATTTTTAAAATTTAATAAGCTGTTGTTTGATAGCCTGGAAATTTTGTTGAGAAGGCAGAACATAATTGTAGGAAACCAGTAAAATTGGAATCGTTTCTTCTTTTGCTTTATTTGTTCCCACCCATTTGTCTTTTGCCCTATTTCTTCACAGAAAAGGTGATCTGAAATTAATACAAAGGATGACACTGTGGGATCCATAAGCAGGCACAATGGGATGAACATGATGAAATGTGACATCATGACCCCCAAGTCCAAGTCTGCCCTTTCATTCTTGCCTCATGGTGTTACACACATATATAAGGGGCAAAGTCATGATACAGGTTTCAACACTTGCTTGATTCACTTGGACTTCTATGGATGACATGGAGGGAGATAAGCATCTTTTCTAAATCACCATATTAATTTTAAAAAGGGATTCAAAGCAGAATTTATGAATTGATTAAAGTTTTTCAAAAGATGCCTTGGAACAGCTGTGGAAGAAGGCTAATCATTGCAATTATTACGACCAGGTTTAACATCTTAGTTTTGGCTTAGTGGGTAGAGAAATAACATTCCTTCCTATGGTCTTCTTCGTTAACAGTAGGCTCATTTTAAGAATTTGGGCAGATTTTTTTAGCCATGCTAAGATTCAAAGAAAAGGAGATCTTAACTAGATGTTGTTTCATTATATTCTATTATTCCAGGGCTATTTTGACTAGACTTTAGAGAAGTGTGTCATAAAGTAGACAGCAAACTATTACAGTAGAAATCATATTAAAAATAACAAATTAATTAATAATCCTGCTCACTCTATATTCAGTAAAGGTTTTAGAACTAAGAGACACTTTACTTGCCCTGTGAAGATGCCCTTGAGATTAATTTTAGTGTAATATGAAGGAACTGAAACAACACAACTTATTTCCTGAAGAATTCACTTTCAGCATATTGAATGCTAGTTTATTTTTTCAGATTTTGCAAATTAAAATGGAATTATTGTTTATATTTTATAAAAAAAATTAACTGTGTTTTTAAATGTATGCAAATAATATTTCAAATTTATTATGGAAATTATGACAGTTTTATCATATTGGATCAAATTATAATTGGGTTTGTAACAAAGTGATTTTAGAATTATAAAGCAGTCACTAAAATATTTTCGTTTTTCTAACATTTCTTTTTCTTAGAATGAAAAAAAATCTCTCTACAACTCTGATTTTGCTCTCTAAAGCTCTTATTTTGCTATTTTCTCAAGTAGGCATTACAGTGTTTCAGAATATTTTCCATAAATGCAGTTTAAAAAATTTAGATAGTCTGCCTTTTAATAGCTGCATTAAAGAATAAGAGCCAGATCATTTTAATTAAATTTATGGAATGTAATCCTAATGGGGACTTAAAACCAGTGTTTATTGTACGTTTAACGTTATTACTACCACAAGACTAATTTTAAATAAAAACCTAGCTAAATTAAAATGCTTTTAATACAATAAACACACCGCTTGCACTGAAAAGCCATTTACTGTTCAGAGATGAATTAAGTGTTGTGACCTCTTTGTGGATATTTTGCAAGGGTATGTTTTGAAGTCCCAAAGAGCCAAGAAATTCAGAAAACTATATCCAAGACAGGCAAGGTTTTCCTTAACACTTCATCCTTCATCCATAGAAGTCCAAGGTGAATCAAGCAAGGGTTGAAACCTGTATCATGACTTTGCCCCTTATATATGTGACACCATGAGGCAAGAATGAAAGGGAAGATTTGGACTTGGGGGTCATGATGTCACATTTCATCATGTTCATCCCATTTTATGCCTAGTAGATAATCTGGGCAATTCAAACTCTTTTTATTGCCCCAGGCGAGCATAATTTTGGCTCTCCTGGCCCATATCTTCTGTGCAAGCTTTTTGCAATAGAAAGAGATTCAAAATAGAGTCCCTTCCCACCTAGTTGGGAAATAATCAACCATGCCATTCCATCCTTAAATTATTAGAGTTCTGCAGAATAGGCCAGTTCCAATAGAATGTAGATGTCTTTGGGACAGACAGACTTCTGCATTATTAAAAACATCATATTTCCTCCTCCTCATGATTCCTGTGCTATGGCAGAGTCAGCTTATCATGTCCCTTCCACAACTCTATTATAATAAAGCATAAATTTAAGGAAACATTTCTGGACTCCTTATTTCTATGGGGGCTGGGAAAAAAACATTGCACACACTACACCAATCTGAATTCACTCCAAATTTGTGAAATGCAACGTGGCATTTTTCTCCTTAAAAATCTCTCCACAGGTTTCCCTGTCTATTGAGAGCCTCAAGGGTTAACAGCACACCCTTCATATCACTCTCTGGGGACTTTTCCTCCTTGACTCTGGGAAAGGTGAAGTGGCACAGAGAGTCGATTATCAGTAACTTCCTCTGCCAGCCCTTTAGCTAGCTCAATATAAGGTCAGTGAGGTGGAAAATGAAAAGAATAATGCACGTTTAAGGCCCTACTAATCAGGTCACAGCTGGTCCCACTTCAGATCAGCTGACAGCTGGTGCCTTCAGTTTTGCATGCTATTCCACCCTCATCAAGACCCAGATTTCAGGACAGATCTCTTTCCATTCTTTAGAAACAAGGCAGAAGAAGGCAGACATAAACCAACTAAAGAAACCATCAACGGCTACTAATCCACCAGGTTTTAGGCCAACAGTTTTAATCTCTGATTGTCCTGTGCATTTGCTTCCTAAAACACATTAAAACTCTTCCTTTCTCACTAACCTCCCTCGCATCATGCCATACAAGGCCTATACTCTTCTTCCTTGTTCCCATTGTGCTCTCGTTTTATTTCCCACTGCCTGCAACCCCAGCAGCCTATCCATTTCCAAACATAATCTCAATGTTTGCTTGTTTTAGCTTTCCTAATCCTGTTGTTTCACAAATCTCTTCACCATAATCTCTCCTTTGTCTGTCAATACAATTTGTTTGCTGTGGGTATCTGGAAAGAGAGAGAAAAACATGGCTGGGAAAAAGGATGAAATTCATGAACCAGGTCCTGAGTCTTTGCAGAAAATTGCTTTTACAAGCATAAGGTCATTGTTGCAGCTTCACTCATCTTACTTTTCAAGTTTTCAGAGCTGAGGACAATTATTGTTCTTTGTAATAATTGTGATACAAATAAATACAGTTAGGACTCCCAAGATAATATTTTGAAAGGATGAGCATCAGTTCTTCTATCTTGGAGGTGTAAACAATGAGTTCCCTGACCTATATAATATAGTCATGCAAACATTTGGCAACTTTTAGGGACAGTGTATGATATAAGCAAATTTATGGGGAAATCTTTAAATATTAAATTTTAGGATCTCAAATTATGATTACACAGAGCCTGGGGGAATGGCTAAAAGAATTACATTGAGAAATTGGAAATGTGATATTATTCCAGATGTCCAGGAATGTTTGTTGGAAATGTGTGATCTATCTGTTTTGGAAAAGGACATATTTTCTTCTAATCAAAGGATGCAGTTTAAAGATTGTTTTGTGAATTATGTATGTAATTATGTATGTAAAATAAAATAGTCCTATATCAACATTAAAAATATAGATCAAGTCATATTTTAGAATGTTCAAAGTCAAGAGTTGAAAACTACAAAATTTAAGACATTATTACACAATTTCAGATCTACATTGGAAGTCAGCTAAATCCTTTCAATTGGCTGATAAAATTCCTGGGTTCTTTTCATCATTCCTGCTTCAATAGTCTAAACCCAAATCTGCTTCCCATACAAATCTTAAAACATACCTGGTAAATTACATCTTGGATTGGAAACAATCCCCAAATTAATTTAGTCCAACACCTATAGATGCATGAAGTCTATAGATCCATGTCTATAAACCCAGAATATCCAACTTCTATAAAAACTCTAATGAAGACGAGACCATCTTTTCCCAAGGCTCTCTGCTTCCCTCTCAAACAGCTAATACTGTGTGGAATTTCTTCCTAATATTTAAATTTAATTGCCTTGTTACTTGAACCTATTCATTTGTGTCATTGCTTCTTGGAAACAGAAAATAATTTCTTTCACAGAATAGACTGAGCATTTGCACCTGAGACTGGTAAAATGAAATTTCTCTTCCAATTATGGATCCTATGAAAATAGGCACAAGTAAAAAGGGAGAAAAACTAACAAAGTAAATACTGTTTATAAATCTACACTGTAATATGTATATTATACAATTACAACAAATGTTTTATTAGGAAAGGCAAGCCCCTGATCTAACTTCAACGCTATGTTGGGAGCAATGAATATCTAATCTACTCTGCCAAATATAAACAGCCAGAGGACATGGTAAACAATGTCAAGATGTACCATAATAGTACAACTGAAGCTCAGATTTTTTTTAAATTGTGCAACACACATAAAAAACAGGTGGAGTTTTGATCACACCATCATAGTCTCCATACTGAATTTATTTACTGCAACCTGCAGACTATCTTGGAATGTATAATTTTTTCAAAATAAGGAAAAAATGAATCATCCAGGACCTACTTGGTACAGTTGACATTTGTTCCAGACAAAAAGACAGAAAAATACATGAAGTCCCACAAATAATTTCATTTTCCCCCATCATGTTGTTCTGTACAGAAGCCTGACCTGTTTCAATAGCAGTGACAGAAAAGAATCTCATTTTTGCATCACCAGTGCCTTTTATTTTATTTATTCACAATACCTACCTCTTCTGTTCATTTAAGCTAATGTAGGAAAAATTAATGACCCAGATCCAAACCAGGGAAAGTAGAGCAGGCCTCTATTTTCTTTCATTCTTTCTCTATCCTAGAAGCATTGAGCATCAATCAAATAAGGCCTAGTAACAGACTGTTTTGTTAAACAAGAAAAGAAAATCAGAATAGGAATTCAGATATAGCAAAATGATTTGTTTTTCCATGAATAAGAATAAAATGCATGGCATGAAAAACAAACACATTCCATAATTTTGAAAAAAAATGAAATAAAAGTTTCATTATATACTGGTAGTTCAACAATGATGTATAAGTTGAATTGCTCACATTCCTCTTACATCATCAGTTTAAGACCTCCCACGGGATAACATTATGTACTTTAGTTAATCCAGAAAGCTTTAACTTTTTGGCAAGTCCACCAGGAATGCTGATTAGTATGAAGATAATAACAGTTTGCATTTTAACAGTTAATTTGGTAGAAACCATTCAAATTGCTGTTTATAAAAAAAAAAATTAATCTCAATACCAGCTTGTGATTCTATATTATTCTTTGACCTAAAATGGAAGTTTTCCTTGAATCACAGACATCAGAAATTAACCATTAAGAAATGTGTGTCATATAATCAAAGAAAAGCAAGAAGGATTGCTGTGGTGTCAGAAAAAGATCCTTTGGCTTGGTGATGTGTGCAACTTGGGTATAATGTATCATTCAACTCAACAGAGATAAGAAACAACAGAAGGTAGACAGTCGATTAATTTGGATATTTATCAAGAAAAGCCTTCAGGTCCACAGGCCCACTCTCTTTCTTACTTCAGCCTCAAAATCTCAAAATATCTGGAAATAATTTTCTTCAGCACCCAAGAGTATGAAATAAAATGAAACATCCTTATAAGCAGGCTGCAAAAAATATCAATTGCTGACCATGAAGAAAGATGCATCAAATAGACTCAGAAACAGAGTTAATGAAGGATTGTATGATAAAATGGGCACAGAATATTGAGAAACCTATAATGTTGGGTACGTGGGAGAAAATATGGGTTACAAATGTAAAATTTACACAAGCTCAGAATTTAAGAGAGAATTTTTATAAAATGT
>JANHFM010010773.1:4424-17146 GCA_032468115.1 Grayia smithii | reverse complement strand
GGTCTTGAGATATGGTAGAACCTAGAAATTTGAAGGTCTCTACTGTTGATACTGTGTTGTCTAGTATTGTAAGAGGTCCATTACAAAATTTTCATCACAATCCAATTCCACTCCACTCAAATCACTCCCTGCTTCTCCATATCATTTTAGAACAGTTTCTTTGAAGTTTGGATCACCAAATCAGACTCATTTTGGGTAGAAAATGTGGCCCCAAAATTTAAAAAAAAAAAAAAAAAAGATTTGCCGTCAAAATGACTGAAACTCAAATTCAAATGCCGGTCCAGAAAACACCAAATAACTGACACAAGCATGATTCTGCATAAGCTCTTATTGGTGAGAAAACAAAAGCTATTTGGAACCGGAATGGTCCATTTCTAAAAATAGGGGTGTTCCGAACATTTTGGAAAATTGTTGCAATCCCTATGACCGCAGATGAGTGGTGAAATTCAAAATTTTTCCCTGTCGGTTCTGTGGGCGTGGCTTAGTGGGCGTGGCTTGGTGCTCATGTGACTGGGTGGGCGTGGCTTGGTGCTCATGTCACTAGGTGGGTGTGGCTTGGTGCACATGTGACTGGGTGGGCGTGGCTTGGTGCTCATGTGACAGGGAAAGCCAACACAAAAATAACACAAAAGCTACACAACTGACTCACACACAATGCAAAAGCAGCTGGACTTCGCACAAAATGGCCCCTGCAACAAGCAGGAACCTCACAGAGTCACAGAGAACTCAAAAACAAAGTATCACACTTTACACAAAAATACCAGTTCGGGGAATAGGTAGTGAAAATGCTTTAAAAAGTAAAAAAAAAAGTTCCGTGAATCGTGCAGCACAGCTTATTGTCAGATCCCATTTTTTACTTTTCTAAAGCATTTTTTATTACCTATTGCCTGAACCAGTTGTAAAAAAATGCTGTGCCACACGATCGTCAGAATTTTTTTTTTACTTTTTAAAGCATTTTTTTACTATCGGTTCAGGTGAACTGGTAGCATTTTCACTACCAGTTCGGGCAAACCACCCCGAACCGGTATCATTTCACCCCTGCCGCAGATCTGTGGTTATGGGTTATTACTACTCCTAGTTTCTAGCCTGGTGCTTTGACCAGGCCAGTTGATCAAACTGGCTTCAAATAATTTATATTATGTAAAATAATCTTCCAGCTGCATCAGAAATTTCTCCTATACTTTTCCTTTATTTATTATATCAAAGGGAGATAGTAAGTCAACAAATGGTGTTGTAAAATGAAACAACCTTCACTATCTCCCTTTGTGAAGCTTGCCTCTTCTGCTGCTCTAATCTGCCTAGTAATCCATCCATCCATCCATCCATCCATCCATCCATCCATCCATCCATCAATCAATCTCTTTAAAAATACCTTGTGACTAGAACTCACAGTCTCCTGGTGATTGGCCCAAAGTCACCCAGCTGGCTTTCATAGTTAAGATGAAACTAGAACTCACAGTCTCCTGGTGATTGGCCCAAAATCACCCAGCTGGCTTTCATGCCTAAAGTGGAACTAGAACTTACAGTCACCTGGTGATTGGCCCAAAGTCACCCAGCTGGCTTTCATAGTTAAGATGGAACTAGAACTCACAGTCACCTGGTGATTGGCCCAAAGTCACCCAGCTGGCTTTCATGCCTAAGGCGGAACTAGAACTCACAGTCTCCTGGTGATTGGCCCAAAATCACCCAGCTGGCTTTCATGCCTAAGGCGGAACTAGAACTCACAGTCTCCTGATTTCTAGCCTGCTCCTTAATCACTAGTCCAAACTTCCCCCTCTTTATAATTCTTTTCTCAATTCTTTTTTTTTTCTTCTGTGCGTGTGTGAGTGTGTGAAACCCACAACATGGGGAATATGCCCACTTTATCCTGGCTCGCAGTAATCTGATTTTTGTCCATTTCAACACCAGCTTTCCCTGCTGGCAGGTGGCACACGTGGCGTCTCCTCTACTTTCAACATGCCATCTCCAGGGACCAACGCCGCTGTCTCTTCCCTGCCCGGTTCAATTTGTTTGCTGCTGCCTGAACAAATAGAGATCTTTGTTCTGGCTGAAATGTTTTCTGTGGCTGTTCAGCCAGAGGGCAGCAGGTTCTCGACCCCTTTCACAAGGGCTGCCTTTGAAATGTTAGCTGCAGGTTTTATGTTTTCGTCTCTTTTCGCTGGTCCGATTCTCAATTCCTGGCATTGCTGAGAGTATTTCAAGGGAACAGGAGTCTTGGGTGGGGGGCCTGTTTCATCTTCTCGGACTCCCAACAGGTGCCATGGGGGGGCGTTCGGAGTGTATAAATCTGGGAGCATTAAGTTGTCGACTCTTCTGAAGCGAATTCGGTGAGCCTTGGATTTTGGTTACCGAAGCAAGCTCCCCGTTTCTCCTGGGCATCAGCTCGGCTGCATGGCTCTTCCAGGGAACATTGCAGCAGGAGCTTTTTCAACCCAAAAGGAAACAAAAAAAGGAGAAGATTATATTAGCTAGACTCTGGGAAGACAAGATGGTTGCCAGCAGCTACGAGGGAGTGGCAAGGTGCTCAGGACCCACCAGAACAAGGGTGTTAAACTCAAGGCCCGGGAGCCGGAGCTGGAGCCAGAGCCGGAGCCGGCCTGTGGGGTGCTTAGATCTGGCCCGCAGAGAGCCTCCTCCCCTGGAAAGAGCAAAGGACTGGCTGGCGGTGCCTCTGCCAGCAAAAACGGAGCTCCAAGGATTGCGGATGGCCCTCCAGAGCTCTGTTTTTGCTGGGAGAAGGTTGCAGGAAGCCATTGCAGCCAAAAACGGAACATGTGATGGCTCCGGGCAGCCCTCCGGAGCTTCATTTTCGCTGGCATAGGATTGCAGGAGGTCATCACAGCCGAAAATGGAACTCAGGAGGACGTTTTTGCTAGCAGAGTGCTTGGGCCACGACAGCTGTCCCTACACAAGTGACGTTGAGCTGGCCACACCACCCTGGCTATACCCACCATGCAGTGGTGGGTTGTTCCCAGTTTGGGCCAGTTCACGCGATCCGGTAGTGGTGACACTGTGACATCACCGAACCGGTTCTCTGCAATGGGGAGCTGGACCCACCCGCGCGCCCGTACGTACGGTTCTCTGCCGAACATGCACTCCGCGCATGCGCAGAATACTTTTTTTGAGGATTTTTTCCCCAAAAAGGTTACTGCACATGCGTGTACATCATCAGAACTGGTAGTAAAGGTAAGTAGAACCCACCCCTGCCTCCATGGTTCCCCGAGGTCAAACACAACCCTGATGCGGCCCTCGTTGAAATCGACTTTGACACCCCTGCACCAGAACAACACCCCACACAGATCTTTGTCTTCGAAGATGAGCCCGACCTACGTCCAGATGGGTGATGGCATTTGCCCTTTTAGCAATGTCAGATTGATCTGCAACAATAATTCCATTGTGTGTCATCAACGGGCTGTGTTTGCTAGTCCCCTTTAACCAGACTTGACTTATCCACTTTCTTACAGGGATTTTTTTTTTTAATCCAATTTATATCCCGCCCTTCTCCGAAGACTCAGGGCGGCTTACAATTTATTAAGGACAAATCAATGTGCTTAGCCATAGCCTTCATTCCTTGTATATGCCTGCTTATTAGGGCTTTTGCCATCCCCCCCCCAAAGCGGCATTTTATACAAAGTCAGCTTATTGCCCCCAACAATCTGGGTCCTCAGTTTACCTACCTCGAAAGATGGAAGGCTGAGTCGACCTTGAGCCTGGTGAGATTCGAACCGGCACTAATTGCAGGCAGCGGGAACTAAGTGGAGACACTTAGCCAGTGCATTAGCTAATTGCGCCACCAAGGCTCTTTTTTCTGCTCTGCGCATGCACAGAGTGCTTGTTTCGAGTTTTTTTCAAGGAGAGAAGTTAGTGCGCATGCGCGGAGCGCGCATTCGGCGCGGATGCTCGCTTCGCTCACATTCGTGTGCCGATCACGTGCAAAGCGCGTGCATGAAGAGAACCGTTAGTAAAGGCAAGTAGAACCTACACTCTACCATGGGTTAAGTCACTCCTTCACCGCCACTAATTTGCATGGAGCTTAATTAGCTTCATTAACACTAAAAACACAAGCATTAATGGGTTTGTTTTGGCTCGAAAGAGCTTTGCTCCCTGATGGGGGGTGGGAGAGGAACACGCTCCAAGAAGGAGGGGAACCTGTCAAGGACGAAGGGACGCCCAGCCTCTGAGGAGAACGAACCTCCCATCTTGACTACTGCAATTTACTCAATGTGGGGATACCCTTGAAAAGTTTCTGGAAGCTTGGATTGGTTCAAAACGGTGCATGGTTTTGTGAAAGTCTAGATTTGCACTCTCTTAGGGGGAGATGCTGCATTGGGTTCAGTGGTGGGATGCTTGCGGTTCGGCCTGGTTCGCGCAAGCCGGTAGCGCTGATGGTGTGACGTCACCGAACCGGTTCTCCGCAATCGGGAGCTGGGCCCACCCGCCCACCGGTAGTTACGTTTCTCTGCTTTGCGCGTGCGCAGAGTGCTTGTTTTGAGTTTTTTTGCTCTGCGCATGCACAGAGCGCACATTCGTTGCCGATCACGCGCAAAGTGCGTGCATGAAGAGAACTGGTAGTAAAGGTAAGTACGGGTTGTATCACCTTCAAAGTCCTCCATGGCTTGCGGACAGTTTATTTGAAGGACAGTCTTTTTCCAGTTATAATCTACTCGACCCATCAGAGTGGGGAAGCAAGGGTGTGTTAAGGTTCCCCTCACTTAAGGAGGTGTTGGAAATAAAATCTGATCCGGCTCTTATTCCAAGCCAGGAAAAAGATACAGGAGAAATGAATTGTAAGCAGGCTGCATTCGGAAAAGAGGTCTCCATTTATTCGGTAGCCGGAAACAACAGTGACAGCAGCATGTTACTGGGGTGGCTGACAAATTGGGGTGGAGAGAAGATTGGCTTTTATATTACGGGTCCCCACACTTAAAGAGGTCCATCAGGTGGGACCAAGAAGAAGGGCCTTCTCCGTCGTGGGTCCCTCCCTCTGGAACATCATCCCTGTGGAGATAAGATTGTCCCCCACCTTGACCCACTTTCAATAGGCCTGAAGATGTGGTTCTACATGCTCCGCGCAGAGACCAGTAAGTAGGGGTGTGCAGGTGGACCCAGCTCCCGGTTGCGGAGAACCGGTTCAGTGACATCACAGCGTCACCACTACCGGATCGTGTGAACCGGTCCGAACCGGGAGCAACCCACCACTGAGCTAAGAGTTTACTGGGGTTTGGGACCCACCCGCAGGTCACTACTACCAGTTCTCCCGAACCGGTCCGAACCGGCTGAATACCACCACTGGGGCAAACATGTCAATCCACGAAACAAGAAATAAAATAATCGGAAATAGGATCTCTCCTCTTTCCATCCTTTTCCAAGTGATAAAAGCAAAGGGAAGGAGTGGGAGTTTGTGGGGTTTTCCCACGAGGATGTTCCCCGCGGGAAGAAAATTAAGGTGTCATCCAGATCTTAGCAACCACAAGAGACATTTCTAGTCTCTCTGAAGGCTTTCAATTTTTGTTTTCTTGGATTTTCTCACCACCTGGGCTGAGTGGCTGTTTATGAGGTAAGCTGTCAACAAATTCCTCTCTTTTTCCCTAGGTTGTTTAGGTTTACATTTTCATCCATTCCGTAGGGAGTAAGGAAAATTACCTTGATGGAGATATGCAGGAACCATTATCTCGTCTAGTGTATCTCAACCCTGGGTACTTTAAAAGATGTGGACTTCAACTCCCAGAATTCCCCAGCCAGCCAATACCTCTCAAAGGGTCCAAGGTTGAGAAATACTCATTTTAGACCACAAGGGCCGAAACATTTTAGAAGTCAAGAAGAGGCAGGTAAGACTCAGAAGTCCTCCACTCTAGTCCTGCCTTAAGCACAAAAGCCAGCTGGATGACTTTGGACCAATCACTAGGACGGGTGTCTGCAACCTGTGGCTCTGGAGCCGCATGTGGCTCTTTCGTCCCCCTGCTGTGGCTCCCGGTCCGCTGAACCCACCGCTGGCTGGCCCCGCCCCTTGCCCTCCCCTCCCAGTCACTCCTCGCCTAGCTTGAGAAGGTAAGAGCGATTACCTAAGGTAACACCAGGAGCCACAAATCCTTGGTAAGCATGACTGGGGGTGGTGGTCATGTGACTGGGTGGGAGTGAGTGATTTCGAGTTGGCCACGCCCACCCAGGTTTTGTGGCTCCCGGTGATTTCTTTTCTGTGGGAAACGGGTCCAAATGGCTCTTTGAGTGTGTAAGGTTGCAGGCCCCTGTACTAGGAGATGGTGAGTTCTAGTTCCACTTCAGGCCCAGAAGCTAGCTGGGTGACTGAACCAATCACCAGGAAGATGGCAGGTTCTAGTCCCCACCTTAGACATGGAAACCAGTTAGGTGACTTTTTTATATATTTTTTTATTCAGATTTATATGCCGCCTTTCTCCCGAAGGACTCAGGGCGGCGAACAACAATTAGAAACATACAGTGACAATTAAAATCCAATTAAAACCCATTTAAAATCTAAAACAATAAATAATAAAACCCCAAAATGAGAATCAGCCCATTTGTTGGAACAGCCAAGTCTTTAGGTCACCACGGAAAGAGGAGATCGGGTGCCGTCTGGAGCTCGGTGGGTAACCCATTCCAGAGGATAGGTGCGCCCACAGAGAACACCCTGCCCCTGGGTGTTGCCAGCCGACATTGTCTGGTCGACGGCGCCCTGTGTGAGTGCACAGGACGGTGGGAGGAAGACAGGAGATGGTCCTGCAAATACCCTGGATCTAAGCCATGAAGGGCTTTATAGGTAAGTACCACCACCTTGAGGATGACTGGTAACCAGTGCAGCTCGCGCAGGAGAGGTGTTACACGGGAGTAATGGGGAGCTCCCGTAAGAACCCGCGCGGCCGCATTCTGGACCAGTTGGAGCCTCCAGGTGCACCTCAAGGGCAGCCCCATGTAGAGGGAGTTGCAGTAATCCAGCCAAGAAGTAACCAGGCCGTGAGTGACTGTGCGAAGGGCATCCCGGTCTAGGAAAGGGCGCAACTGGCTCACCAGGTGAACCTGAGCGAAAGCCCCCCTGGTCACTTTGGGACAATCACCAGGCAACTGTGAGTTCTAGTTCCACTTTGGGCACGAAAGCCATCTGGGTGACTTTGGGCCAGTCACCAGGAGTCGGTGAGTTCTAGTTCCCGCCTTAGGCGTGAAAGCCAGCTGGGTGGGCCAATCACCACGAAATGGTAACTTCTAGTTCCATCTTTGGCATGAAGGTCACCTGGGTGACTTTGGACCAATCACCAGGCGATGGTGAGTTCTAGTTCCAGTTCAGGCATGAAAGCCAGCTGGATGACTTTGAACCAGTCACCAGGAGACAGTGAGTACTAGCCTGACCTTTAAGTATGAAAACCAGCTAGGTGACTTTGGGCTAGCCCCTCCCTCTCCCTCAATTGTTATTGTGAGGAAAATGGGGGAGGAGGGAATATTAGGTATGTTCATTGCCTTGAGTTAATTATAAAAATAATAAAGGCAGGATACCTATGCATCAATCAAATGAATCAACCGATCAACTTTTTACAGAGGCACGATTGAGAGCTTTTTAACAAACCGCATCTCTGTTTGGTTTGGTGGCAGCAGTGCTTCAGATAGAAAGTCCCTACAGAGAGTGGCGAGGACAGTGGAGAAGATAATAGGAAGCTCGCTCCCCTTTATTCAGGATACTGCTCATCAGCGCTATGTGCTTAGAGCTTGAAGCATTGTGAGAGACCCCACACACCCATTTCATGGTCTGTTTCTGTTGCTTCTCTCTGGGAGGAGGTTTCGGAATATTTCTAGCAGGACTACCTCATTCTGTAACAGCTCTGTTCCCTATATGCCACTCGCAAGATTTCGTATTCTTTTATTAATAATTTTTATTAAACAGTTTGTCTTTAAAAAACAACGTATTTTGCTTTTGAAATTCTCCACTCTATCATCTCTCTTTACTATTCAATAGCAGAATAATCATATTACTCCAACATATATATATATATATATACACATTATAATATTCCTTGTTCTTATCTACACATTTATATTTGTTTATATCTACATCCCTTTATTTAATGTTGTTCAGGTACTTTAAGTTTCATCAAGGTTAACTTAAGCATTTCTTGTTTTGAATTCTATTTTTGAGCCAACTGTATATTTTATTCCATATTTCATAATATTCCGAGCCCTCTCTCTCTTTCAACTCCATACTCATTTTATCCATCTCTGCGCTTTCTAGAATTTTCCTAATTACTGCTTCATCTGAGGGTATATTTTTTTGCTTCCAATTTTTTGCAAATGTGATTCTTGCTGCAGTAAATATATGCAATATAATGTATTGAAGGTTTTTGTTCATTTTTATGTTGTGGATTTTTCATATTGTAAGCTGCTCTGTGTATGAATTTGGTGGCCATATAAATTTGTTTAATAAATTAATAAACATTTCTTTGATGATTGTGAGCAACCCAGAGTCAATTAGAGGCCGGCGGCACACAACTAGCTGTATAGATGAGCCATGGACAATTATTCTTTGCACAACTAACGCAACTGAGCCCATGCCTAAGGACACTCCGTGTAAATTGGTCTCCCTCTTTGGATCTGGATCTGGACACATTGCTGAGAGAAATCAAAAGAATCATTCAAAATCCTTCTGGTCCCACTGAAGTTTTGATGAGGTTCATATCTGCATTTCAAAGTCCACCAGGTTTATATACTTATAAATTTAATCCGATTAGAAGCTTAAAGTCCAATGATATGAAACTAGCCATGTCATTGTTTGCTACAGAACCAAAGAATAATAGAAGGCGGAGTTGCAATCAACTTTGGGGAACCTCTACTCCAGCCCCTGGCCCAGAGCCCAAAGGTATTTATTTATTTTTATTTATGTATCAAATTTGGAGACCACTAATCTTGCTCACGGGAATCCATTCCACTCCTGCAGGGTCCCCTGATGGATGGCTCTCCTCCCCCCATGAAGAAGAGCCTGCTCCCTTCTTAAATCCACTTCCACATAAGGGGAACCTCTTGCTCCTTCTCCGATCTGCCCTGCCTGCTCTTAAAGCTGCCCAGAGTCTCATGACAGTGAGATGGGCAGCATATAAATTTACAGTAATTAATGAATAAATGAAGATCCCCATCATGTAGTCTTCCCTTCTCCAAGCTCCACCTTCCCAGACTGCCAACTACTGCACCAGCTTTTTCTACCAAGCCCTACATCACTCCAACTGCTCTCCTCTGACCAGGTGTTTCTCCACCTTGGCGACTTTAAGATGGACATGCTGGTTGGGGAATTCTGGGAATTGAGGTCCACCCATTTTAAAGCTCCCAAGTTAGAGAAACTGCTGCTCCCAAACCTTCCCCAGTTGGTCAATGATCCTCCTGAGATGTGGCTGTCAGAACGTGATGATTTATTTATTGCTGAGCTTATCAAAATATTTATCACATAGGCTACTTGAGTGTTAGGAAGAAGGCTATGTTGCTAATTGGTGCTGCCTGTTCTATCTGGTGAGCTAAGGGCCCCTTTGGCCCCAAAGGGTAGACCCGACTTCCACCCCATGGCCTGAGGCTGGGAGTTCAGCATCAGCAGACTGGGGGGCTTCGCAGGGGTCCCTGGAGGTAGCTCTTCTCCATCCTTGGGGGGGTGCCTGTTTCCCCAGCCCCTTGAGGGGAAGGCGCTCAGCCTGCAATGGTTTTTCTCTTGCGTCTGTCATCACTTTGCTTCCCACAGAAAACGCATTAAGGAAGGGAGGAGTGAACAATTAGGCCACGTCCTTAATTGGCAGCATTAGGAAGAGTCTTCTGTCTGAACGCAGCCGAAAAAAGCAGTACGGAAACAGTTGGCAGCCTTGCATTTGCTGTGCCAAGGAATTTTGCCAAGAAACTGGCTCTTCCCAGCATCAGTTTCCCAGGTGGCACCAGATGGGCCACGTTTCTGACCAGGAGAATCATTTCCCCAGCACTCGACAGCCAACACAACCTGTGAATCATGTGCGCTTGTGCTCCAGACACTCCCCCAATTCCTTCCAGTTTCTGACCAAATAAACGGCGGTTCTTGACTAGATGTTCAGCAAACCAAAGCTTCCTGAATAGGCTTGTGGTGGGCAGCCTGCCTGTTCTCAATGGGGCTGCATTCCAGAAGGGGCCGATGATTCTGGAGGGGCTGCTGAGCATTTGTGGGAGGCATTCTGTTCAGTGGGGGGTCAACTTTCCCAAAGGACAATGTAGCCCCCTCCCCCCCCGAAAATTCATCCCCTGAAAACCTCTTGCTGAGATGGCAGTATTGGTGCTGGGGGCTTCTCTCCTTCTTGGCCCAGGAGGAGTCTCTCTTCTGCAGCAGGGGTGGGACTCCTGGCCAAGCATTGGCTGCCTCCCTTTAGCCATCATTTCAGCTGGAGCTACAGACAGAACCTCCCCTCCATCGTGGTTCTTTTGCAACTGCTAAGATCTGCAGAACAGCCCTCAGCACAATCTCACCTGGAGTGGCCCCCTGCCTGGGCCCTTGTCCTTTAAAGGCCTCTTGGAAGAGCCTGAAGATCAGGCTGTGTGATAGAGAGAGAGAGATTTGCTTTGGTTTTAAATGTTGGCTTTCAACCAATTAATTACTATGTATACTACCTTGTATTTTAAACTGTTTATTCTGTTCTTTTATACTGTTTTCAGTTGTTATCAGTAAAGGAAGCAGTTGGTTATTTACATGAATCAATAAAACTATTTTGTAACTGGGAAAGTGTAGTTTTCCTTGCAAGACCTTTCTGAGCAGAGCAGAGCATGGCAAACACTGAATTATTTACTGCATGCCTTTCTGTCCTGCCATTCTTCCAGGTAAGAAAGCCCAATAGATCTCTTCCCCCACCCCCTCACAGCCACCTTGTGAGGTAGATTCAACTGACAGTGACTGGCTGAATTAGAATTTGAAACAGGTCTCTCACGTAGGACTAAAGCCGGTATTAGGCACACTTTTGCTGATGGCAAATAATCAGGAGGGGCCCTGAAGCCTCTTTTCTGACCAAGCAGTTTCACTGAGGGACTAGACCAGCCTAGACTGATGTAGGACAGAGGGCAATTGATATGCAATATCAACCTAGCTCACAAAATCTTCTGCCTTTTAATAAAATTGGTTGCTTGGAAAAAGCACTTCCGTTCTGGGGCTACCTTGGCTCTTCTCCAATGGTGTCCTTGTTCGTGAGTGGAGACTGTTTCAGTGGCATGCCCTGTTGCAAAAATCACATGCTTGCACCAAAGACGTTACCGTACCTCATGCCAACAAACAGAGGAAGTGAAATGGTTCAGTGGGGAAATGAAATAATTCACCCTGCCATCATCCTGAAGAAGAGCATCTGTGGCGCTGTTTACTCATCCCTTGGAGTGCTCTGCCTCCTGCAGAGTCATTGCAGAAATGCAAGTTGCTGCTCCGTTGAGTTTTCTCAGCCACGTTCCTGCCCTCCTCAAAGGAGGACAATGAAGTTGAAATTTCACAAATGGGTCCTTACCCCTCCAACAAGACAAAGTTTGGCTACTCTGGAAAGGGAAAGTGTTCCCAAAAAGCCAGAGGCGCCTTTAGCCTCTGAAGATCTTTGAGGATCTTTGTGGGTTGTTTTGTAACATTAATGACTTGGAATCTGACCTCATAGGAACACAGACCTGGAAGGAGTCCCTTAAGACCTGCTCCATCCATCACCTGAGTTAAGCCACTCTGGCCTTCTCTCCTCTTTCACTAAGCTGCTGGTTTATGGTTTCCTTTTCCTTTTGAGTTTCTGAAGACACTCTTTATGTTGTCCTGAGCATCCTTCATTAATCTCAGTTTATTCTTAGCTTTCCTGGCATTCCTTCTGCAAAGCCAGGCGTTTCTGTTCATATTTCTGTGGTGACTTCCTTCCACTTGCCACAGGAGTCCTTTTCACAAAGCCTTTTGTGCAGCCAAGTTGGCTTCTGCTGTCTTTCTCTCCCTCCCTCACCACGTCCCCCACCCCGTCAATTTAAGTCTTCAAAATTATCTTTTTAGGACTCTTTGGAGAAGCTCCTCTCCTCTCTCCTCTCCCCTCTCAGAACTCAACTCTTTCCCTACGACTTCCTGTCTTAGAATTAATTTGAGTGGTTGGCACGTGAGACCTATCTGACATTCAAAATCCAGGAAATTAAATTTTTATTGTGTCTCCTCTGAATTATATTCCTGCTCTTTCCTATGTTGACAAAGAATCTTTGCAGATGTTTTGTCTCCACTCCTTCCAAGCCAGGTCTGTATCCCTAGCAACTTTCTACATGACACGTCATCTAGTCCCCATGGCAACCATTGCTTGGGCAATGACATCACTAGGGCTATATGCCCTGAAAGTCAAGAGGAAAGTACTCAGAAGCAAGGCAGGATTGGCAGTCTGATGGAGCACATGAAAACGGGGAAGCAGATCTAAGCATGAGAACTCAAAGCTTAGAAGGTAGCCAACCAAGACAGTGTTGGCAGAATGGAGAACCTAACAGCAGCCTAACAAGTTCCACTCAGATCCATGATGGTTTATTTTTCTAGAATGAACTCTACCTGGAAACAGACCCCTCACCAAGCACCAAATTAAGTACTTCTGAATGTTAGCTTTTCATCAAAACCCTGAAAGGTGAGGCATTAGATTGATTGACTGTATTTATTTATTAATTTTATTCTATTTATATGCCGCCCTTCTCCCGGAGGACTCGGGGCGGCTCACAATATAAAACAGACAATAAACAATCAAATAAAA
>JANHFM010010771.1:255380-272189 GCA_032468115.1 Grayia smithii | reverse complement strand
GGCCCAGCGCGAAAATCCCAAGAATGGGCTTCTCTTATCCTCTACCACAGCAGAGAACATTGATATCAGATATTTACTACTATTCATAATCGTAGCACAATTACAGTTATGAAGTAGTAATGAAAATAATTTTATGGTTGGGGGACACCACGAGGAACTGTATTAAAGGGTCGCGGCATTAGGAAGGTTGAGAACCACTGCTCTAGTATCCATATGCAGAGGTTACATAGGTGCAATCCAGTCCAAACAAGTTACTCTCTCATTTCAAACAGCAACTGAAGCCTCAGTCAAATCATGTACCAGGATCCTAGAAAGAACCCAAGTCTTCGTTGGAACCCAACATTAGATGCCTGGGCAGACCATTCACCTAGGTCTTGCTTTCTTGCAACATCAGAGGCCTCCAAAGCCAACAGGGAGCTATCTGTCTGTGGCAAGGGATTGATGGTAACATTCCCCAACTCCAGAACATATTGCCACTGCCTATGTTGTCACCAACTGAATGCAAAACCTTGCTCAGGAATGCAAAGCCAGAATGATTTTTTAAATCTGCATGACATTACCGTTTTCTAATCATGTATGCTACCATATAGCTATGACTTTTCCCAGTAGGAAAGTATATTTTGTTCTTGTAATTGTTATGAGCAGACACCAGAACATTCAAGGCAATTAAATTATGAAGTTGTTCTGCAGATTTCTCTGAGCGGTATTATCTGCACTTACCTGTTAAAAGTCAGTTGCACTTTGTAAATTAGCAATAGGTACTCTACTACAGCTCCAATGATTAAAGGTTTTCAGCTGTGATCTTGTCCCACTCCTTGACTTGACTTTCCACCTGTTTATAGCTAATCATGAGGTCTGAATTTGCCAGGTGACATCATAGTTCAAACTATAAAGGAGGAGGGAGTAAAGCCCTTTGGTTATGATGTCACTGGCAAGCTCAGCTAAATAAAAATATTAAGGACCTATCTGCTATGCCCTTTCAAGATTATAGGCATCCATAACAAGAAAAACTACTACACGATTTTTAATGTAGCACACATGAAACCCCAACATCTTGTTCCACTGGTCTCAAAAAGACAAGCGATATATAAGCCATGGTTTTATTCATTTTCTATTGGAAAAGCACTCTTTGTATGGATTTATCATTCTGCCTTAGGAAGTTATTTATATTGTATCTTGGGTAGCTTCCCTGTTTATCAGCCTGCTTGGCCATATTACATATTTATCTATTGTTTGTAGAATCAGAATCACTGCCACCACAGATTGCTATTCTGAAACAGAATCCCTAATCCCACAATATACCTAGTAGTGATTTTATTATGTTACTAAGGAATAAATTAAATTCATCGTACAAATGTATCTGAAGAATCTCTTTATAAAAAGTATTTTCCAAAAGCTACACAAACCCCAAAATGTAGGCACATACTTTTAAGTTTTTAAATTAAAGATCCCTTACAAATAACACTATTGAAAAACCTACAATTATGATTACTATTAAATAATGGCTTAATTCTCCTTTTCAGTGAAAGGAAGCTGTAAGTCTTCACTCAAAAGTAAATCTTTGCCCTTATTTTGATGGCAAGAATTTTTAATTAAAACTCTTTTAATTAAAAAGCAGAAATGAGTGCATCTAGAGAACTTCTGTGTAAAAGACCCTCAATCTTTAATATCAGCAAAGCAGCAAGATACAAAATAAAACCACAAAAAAAACCAAAAAAAAAAACCACCCAAGCACAAGTCATGTCAGAATCTTTATTGGAAAAAGAAATCACAGCATCTCCATTATTATTCAAACACATTTAATAAACCAAGAGAAACAGTAGCAAAGGGCACCAACATGTGACAAACTGTACAAAACCTCTAGGCTTGCAAGCAAAACCTGAGGGTGAGGAGCCCACGGCCCAGCTGTGAAGGTCCGAGGAGCCACGCCCACCCCTTTGTGGATAACCCACTGTCCCACTCCCCCTCGGACCATTCAGTCACCCCTGAGAAAAATTGATTAAAAATGTGCAGAAACAAAGACACTTTTAAGAGAAGGTTAGCTCCAACCTTGCTGTAACGGAACAATTGAGCCGCTGGGTTTCTCAACCAGGTACTGGTCCCCAGGGGCTAGCTAATGGTTTAAAAAAAACCTCAAGAGATGCACATCACTCAGATGAAAAGCCATCTCACCACTCTTCCTTTGCCATTTATCGTCTTTCATGGGAAAACAGTATCTGAATTCATGCTCCAATTTTAGTTCAGTCTCAACCACATAAAGGCAAATGCAAGGAAGAGCCCTGTTGCTAAGAAGGCAAAGTTACAACTGGTGGAGAACATGAAAGCCGATTCTTGAATTTAACAGGGTCTGAAGGTGGCTTCTCATCTTGAGAAAACAACATCCCAGGTGGGTGAGCTAGAATAGTGTCTTGCTGTAGCTGGAATTCAAGCCCTTATATTAAGAAAGCCTAAAGCTTTCCCAATCCCTAATACTGTTTCTATCTCCAACTAAACTGCTCATCATTACAGGAAGGGTCCCCCAAACCATATTAGAAATATTTAACAAGGGAAAGAAAAGAGAAGGTAATCATGTTCCAACAAAAAACTAGATTTGCTGAAAACCTCTCACAACTTGTGAGTAACAAGTGAAGAAGAGGAGGGCCCTTTTTATTTAGCAGAAAGTTTTTTTCCTGCATTTATCTCAAATCTTGCTTTAACAGAGCAGCCTCATCTCAAATCTGATTTTATTCCAGATTTAAATGGAGCTGTTTTCAATGGCACCTATATGTACAACAAAATGAAATTACTTTTACCAGTTCATTAACTTGACATCAGGCACTCTTCTAATGTGGCTTCCCCTTGCATGATGTTTCTGGTGATCATAACATAAATCAATGAGGTATTTGTTTTAGTTTACTAAAGCTACACAGTTAAGATCTGCTTCCAAGCAAACCTAACACTGCTACATGCCCAGCAAAGTGGGGAATGAGTTGGGTTAGGCCAAGTTGGAAATGGCAGCTATTCTTGGCAGCATCCTCTGATTTTTTCTTTCAACTAGTTCATGCAATCACAACCTCCCTTCTTTGGAAGGAGATTATGAGGATACATCTGTGGTTCTTATACTTCCTCACAACACACACACAAACAGATCTGGTTATTTCTCAGCTGTGGACATACACTGACAACGGCTGAAAGAACAAGATACTCATAGATTTATGTACACATCACAGTGTTAGTTAAATCCAGCCATGACATACACTGTCTGACCATGCCAATACCAACACATTACAAACAGGAAGGATGATGAAGGACAAGAAAGTTGCTTGAATTCCACAGAGTATGAAGTTGGTTGAGTTTAGCAGCCAGAAGCTGACCTCAAGACCTTTGGTACAGTCTTTTGCTACAGGGACTAAATAATGCACATTATTCAAGCTCTAACCCATCAAAACATCACTGGAGGTATGTTGGCAAAATGGTGGGGAAGCTCAGTGATATATGTACACAAATACTGGAGATTAATGGAGAATGTGGAGCAGGATAATTTGGTACCCTGTTAAATTTCATTTTAAAACATTTTTGCTTCATCTGCATTATATCTTCTATGCTTTCAATAACCATTCACTATCCTCTTGGTTCCCACTCCTTTTGTAACTAGGAAGAAATAAAAGGGGAAGCCTCATTACCACACACCATAACACATGAAAAAGACTGAGTGCAACTCTTTGCTGAGAAATTCCAAATAAACCAATCAGAATATAAGGAATCCTACTCCAATCACTGACTAACATGGGAGCTTCAATTATTGCCTAGGGAAAACCAAAGCACTGCAGTTTCTTTGATACTTTGGTTCATTATGCTCAGAGCTTAATTCAAAGGCCCAGAAGCCAAAGTTGACTAACGAGAAACAAAGCCAGAATGTAGAGCAAATACCAACAACTAGAAGGGACATTTTACTGATTAGGGATGGCACAAATTAATTGACAAAATCAGCAAGTCCCTTTTGTCTAAGTTTAGAATTCAGAGAGGCACAACATTGTTACTTCCATTCAAGGCATTCCAACAGAAAAAAAAATACAGAAGTTCACAAATCACTTTGGACAAGAAACATCACAATAGTTTGGCAACTGTCATCATTTTACACCACCCTGGCCCACCCACCCCCTCCCCAACCTGTGCAATGCCTTTTTAGTCATTTTGGGTGAGAGGACACAAGGAGGGATGAGAAATTTCAAGCACAGAATCATAATGTGTAAATAAGACTCTCTATCCGTGGATGTATTAGGTAAGAGTTGATAACCAAAATAATTAAGAGTACAAATGAAAACCTGCTTTAATGCAGGACATCAAGAGAACAAGGGAATAGTTTCATGCTATTGAAGACAAGGCAAAGCTGAACTTGGCAGGAACAAATCTTCCATATCAATGAACTATTTGAAATAACCCAAAGGACACATTCTAGCTTTGGTGAGAGAAATGGGGCATAAGCTTTCCTCTCTTTTCACACAGAATAAGAAACAATACGACAGAATCTAAATAACACAGGATACCTTAAAAGCATGAAGAATGCTGACCAAACTGCACTGCAAGAAATGCCTACAGTTAGATTTGTAGTGTTATCAGAAGAAAAACCCTTCAGCTAATACCACATCCCTCACTCAACTTTCTCATTTAACAGCTCTGAACCAGTAACATAATAATAATAATAAAAAAAAAGATTGGTGAGTGAAAATGGAGGAAAAAATATTTAATTATTCATTTTCAAATCTATTTTCCCTGGACCTGAATGACTCTAACTAGGACAATTTTTCAAACTAAAGCATTAGAAATAGCAGTGTAAAACCAAAACTCTGCTCTTTATCCAGGCCTGTGATGATATAAATATAAATATATATATATATATATATCCCCCAAACATATGTCGATGCCAAGACACCAAGGAAAAAAAAAAAAGCAGAGCAAAGGCGCTCTCCAGCTGGAAGATTCTCTTCTTTTCTCTTAGCTTTCTGTGACTGGGGTGGGATGAGCCTTTGGTTTTTACCAGGATTTAATTCTCCACTGGCAGGACAGGCTCAGCTTTGCTTTGTGTTAGTTTTATTACTGTACAAAAGCAAGGTTGGACTGCAGGAGAAATACTTTGCCCTGCTAAGTTGCCCTTTTAACATCTGGGAGTTTTAAAGTTAGATGCTTGGATTACATCCGTGATCCTCGCTCCTGAAGAATCTGGAAAAAAAAGAGAAGCATTTCACTTGAGAAGTGTTTCTTCAAACAATAAGAAAAGAGAGCTGGAGAACATGCTACCTCTCTCAACATCTGACGTATAGGCAAGTTTGTATAAGAACTTATCGTACTTCCAATATTCCAAGTCATCAAGAAGGTTTTTTTTGTATGTCACAGTTAGCATAGTGTGAACAGAAATCCCAAATATTCAACAGTGTACCACAGTATTCCAATCAGGATATAGTTAAAATATATATTATTCCAGCCTGATACTGGTATTTTAACCATGCAAATATACTAGCTTACTGTCAAAATTTGGGCATGCAGAAGGATACTTGAGTTTTGAATGCAAGCCTTCATAGGGAGCATACCCTGTACAGCACAAGTTGGTTTGCTTTTCAAATGATTAGGAATACTTTGGATTAAACATCGTTTTGTTTAACTAAACAGTTTAACAGTGACATCTGTCATTAGTTTAGAATCATGGATTCTACCAGAAAAAAACTCTCAGCAGTTTTCAACTCCGCGCCAGCTTCCAAAACTGCTCATCCAAAAATAAACAAAGCCATTATAAAAGTACCTCTAAATTCCATCCTCATCAAGAACTCAAAAAAAAAAAAAAAAGGCTGGTATTTCAAGATTTGATGTTATAGATTAAAAAGAGCTATATGCCAAGAGGGGGAACTAGAACCCTCAACAGCTTAAGCAAATTTATATATAGATAATCCTTATTTAGCAAGTTACTCCTTAACAGAAATTTCCTTTTCTGACCCATGTGGGCATTTAGGACAACCAAAGCTTTCAGAATGAAACTAAGGTCTGGTCAGTTTCAAGCAGCAGCTCCCAGCAATGGTAGAGTTCTAATCAACAAATTTAAGGTCACCGAGCTGTTCAAGGACCTTTTAAAAAAGCTTTTTTAAATGAAGCAGCAAAAGAACGATTAGAAGTTGATTTTGGAAAGTTATAATGGATATGGGGATTTGAAATAAGATTTTGAAACTGATTGTGGAAATCCTTCCCATGGGACAGCCTTCTTGTTTTAAATTCTGAAAGAAAGTAAAATAGGATGGGAATTTGAATACTGGACATTAGAGGGAACAAGAGGGAATTATAGATTACAATGAAAGGAAAATAGCATTTAATTTTGATTTACTAACATAGGTTGGGACAAAATATTTTTAATACTGGACTTATTCAAGGATTTTTGTGAGTAATGGATCTACAAGTTAATCTTAAAAGTGTCTTCCATTATAGAGAGGTGGATTTTAAGAGACATTGCAGAAGAGGAACAAGTTTTGTCAAACAGGATTGGGATTGATTTGAAAGTTGATTTCAAAACGACAGCCTGAAAGATGATATGGAAAACAAAGTTACACCAAATATACAAATAAAATTGGCTGATGTTTTAATAATTGAAAAGGATGTGCAACTGGCAAGCCAAAAGAATGTCTTCAATTACTTTCTAATATTGGATTTGCAAATGATTATCTGTTAAAATTCTGAAAGAACCAACTCTAGGACATTATCAAGATTGAAAATTATGATTGTTAAAAGTAAAAGAAAGGAATATAAAGTGGGTTTATTTGATCAAGGTTAAAATAGATATGTTGTTACTTCTGGCATTTCTTAACTTTTGTTGACCACAACTGAATCAAATGTTTGTAAGAGTCTGTTTACAGACATGAGATGCGAAATGGAATGATGTAATTTTTTGTAACATTTTAAGAAAATATAAGTTATTAAATTTGTTTATACTTGTTGCAGCAAAGGGGAAAGTTATTTCATTATATATTTTCCCCCTCTGCTATATGTTTATTTTTAAATTTTCTATCTATATATTTTTCCTATATTTTTAATTTTTATTCTTTTCTCTTTTGTAGTTTTTGTTTTCTGTTTAAATAGGTTTAATGTAATTATTATAAATATATATATATATATATATATATTTATTCCATTTAATAAATAGGGAAATTGAAGGATTACAATCACAAAAGGCTTCTCACCTTTGCTTTCTCACTAGGCTCTATGACAATGCCATTGGTCGAATTATTGAGCTCTCTTGATACAACACAGAGAAATTCTGCCTGATCTTCATTTCCGTAGTTGTATGAAGATCCAATACTAATTAACTGTTAAAAAGGAAATATGTTAAAAATTGCAATATGAGATGAACATAAAACCAGTCTTATAATAACAGAGTTACAGATTTGCAAGACAAATACTTTTTAACTTCCTTTAACATTTAGAAGGTGAAGAAGCATGCTCATGCCTTTGAACTCTACAAACAGTATGATGTACCAAGTGACTTCCCATTCAGATCAAAATACTAACAGATCTTCAGTTTTGTTTGTCAACCGAACCGGAACGGATAGCTTTTATCACTACCGGTTCACCTGAACTGGAGCAAACCGGTAGCATTTCAGCCCTGTGGTATACCAGATATCAGGCCTTATAGGTCAATCACAATATGTTTTATTAATTAATATTTTTTCAGAGAAAGTATTACTGAATTTAGGAATGTTCAAAGCTCATGCATCTAAAAGGGCATGTTTAGAAGTCAATAGCAACTATATAATCACCAAATGTGATTCATATAATAAACTGTTTATAGGGCTCAACTTGATACACCCTGTATATGTTGATTATATTTGCAGAAACAGCACCAATCACTTCCATATTAATTACTCTCTCATTCTTCTACTATTATTTAAGCAATATGGTATCATTCTACAAAATCAATATTATTTAAAATAAAGAAAAGAGCTCCAGAGATAGCTGGGTAAAACACCAAATGTTAGGACTATTTCATGCTGGTAGGGTGAATAGCGGCTCATGTATCCTAGCATTAAAAATATATAGAACCAGGCTTTGCAGATTTAGCCATAGTTGCAGCACCAGCCAGCCATTCATGTAATACCAGTCATGAACACCTTTGAATAAATGAATAAATGTATCTTTTCCTCAGATCATGTGGCAGCTGTGGAGGGCTGCTTCATGAAGTTCCTGACAGATGCTACATATGTTCTTCTTTATGATTTAATCATATTTTTCTCCTTGAAGTCAGATCTTTGTGCAGCTCTAACAATAATCACAAAAACAGAAACCCAGCAGTTATAGACAGCCATGGTGGTGCAGTGGTTAGAATGCAGTACTACAGGCTAACTCAGTGCTCACTCCAGGAGTTCGATTCTGCATGGCCCAAGGCTGATTCAGCCTTCCATCCTTCCGAGGCTGGTAAAATGAGAACCCAGTTTGTTGGGGGCAATATATTTACTCTGTAAACCGCTTAGAGAGGGCTGTAAAGCACTATGAAGCGGTATATAAGTCCTATTGCTATAGCAAATTGAAACAAAATCAGGAGAATGTTTTAGATTGTAGGGGACAGAACTTGACTACATGTATTAAACTGGAGTCAATACACTTTTATTTTGTCTTTCCATAAAGTTTAAGTAGATAAAAGTGTAATTTGGAAGACATGAACCAAATGAACCTTTTCAGTATTCTGAATTCTATCCCAGGCAATTCAATTCAACTCTGCAACTCAAATTATCTGACTTTCAATAAGACACAGAATATAGAGACCGTCACTGAATGTATAGTAGTTAAGAATGGTGTATTAGAGGGATGAGAGAAGATCATTACTTGTCTTTTCCTAGGACGTTGCTCAGTGACAAGACCCATTGTACTAGAATGCAATACTACAGTAGAAGGCTACTGTCTTGAAAGATCCATTTCCTTGAGCTATGAAATCCTCTAAGGATTGATATTATAATAGTTCTAATCAGGAAAAAAGATGTCTGTTTCATTAAACAGTAATTACACCTAATAATCAGGGGGTACAGTAGATAAATGGTTAAGATGCTAGGTTTATTGACCAGAAGTTTGGAAAGTTTTAAACCTAAGTACCGCACGATGGAGTGAGCTTCGGTTACCTGCCCCAGCTCCTGCCAATCTTTCAATCCAGGCATATTTCCACCAGCGTCATTTGTTAGTGAGATGAGCAGCATATAAATGTAATAAATAAACAAACAAGCAAGCAAAAGGACATAATATATCCAGTGAATTGGTCCAACTTCTGAATCTGTTAACAAATACCTGTTCAAATTTCCATCCATCAGACATAGTAGACACCATCTGAGTGAGTTCTTCTTCTTGGCACTGCAGAACTCGGTAAACATGCTTGACAGGTCCCTGGGTTAAAAGAGGAAAACTAACTAGTTAGAAATCAAAATTGTATGTTCTCTAAATAATAGCATATTATTGAAATGATGGTAGTACTACTATTATATTAAGATGGGGGAGGCTCATACAAACAAACATTTGTAAAAGTGTTTTTTAAAGGCATGTTTCTAGCCACCATACTTGTTAAAAGCTAGAAAGGGAAAGGGATGTTTTTGTGAAAGACTTCAGAAACAATAATATCTCATGAAGGAGAATTCCTATGACATGGCTCTTTTGCCACAGGGAACACACAAGCCTACCATATCAAATGGTAACATGTGTTAGGACACAAGGGACACAATACATTTATTTTCTTTCGAATGTGAATTACTTGAGAAGTTCTGCTTTCATTATCTCGTATTCGCTCTTTCACCAGCCTCACTAGAGATGCAATGTTGTAAAATTCAGCTTCTTCCAGGACACCTAGGAATAAGGATGGAGAACATGGCTTCAGCATTTGTAAGAAGGAAAGGTTGCTATACATCTGTGTTAACTACAAAATCTCTTGTTCAGTAAACTTTCAGATCTGATCTTGTCTGAAACTGGGAAATATAAACAATTTATAATTTAATTCAGGATATTCTGTATTTGAAGAGTTGGGTGCTACAACTCAGCTTTTTTATTGTCTGAAAGGCCACTGAGGAATGGCCAGATGCTAATGTAAAGAGTCGAGCTGAATTTTTTCAGCTTGTGTTTCTAAAAATCTAAGAATGTGGATGGAAACATGAATCCTCTCAGAGGCAGATCCTTAAGCTATCAAAATATTGAAAAATATGGTTTTCAGCCCTTTAGAAATTTTAAGGATGGGAACAAGAAGCATACCAGAGGCAAAACTGCACTGCTGCTTATTTGATTATCTTAGTGCCAAGTTCTTTTTTAAAAAAACGTTAGCTTTATTTATCTTAACAATTTTTACAGCAAGAAGTAGAAAAAAGAAAAAAGAGGAAGAGAAAGAAAGAAGAGAAAAAATCAACAGGCAATATAACAGCAAAACAAAAACAAGGGGAAACTGTGTAGATATATATATATCGCATTTTCATTAAATATCTAACCAGTTTCTGGTTTGTATTTTAAAATATCATGGTCTCTAACATTACAAAATGTCATAAAATCTATACCAAAGGATAAATTATTGAGTTATTTTTTAAAATGGGAGATAAAATTGGCTTTTAAAAAATATATATCTCTTGAAACAAATCCTTAATATCAGAAATATTTTTCCAATTTCTCAAAATAATTCTTGCTGCCAAATTCTAAAGGCATAGTTTCCAACACTAAAGGTTGCAAATATGCCATTTGGCAGCCAAATGACACTCATGAGCTGTGCACTTATTTAACTCAACAATTAATCTGGAAAACAACAAAACGATACCAAAGTATTTTGTTAGCTACAATTCAAACAAAACTGAATAAAGATCAAGAAACACCTTGTGAATAAAACTCCTTATGGTGATAACTTGGAAATTCAAGAAAAGTTTTCTCTTTTGATTCTCTTTATGAAAAGAAGCTTGTTTTTATAGGCTCGTGATGGCAAACCTATGGCATGCGTGCCACAGGTGGCATGTGGAGCCATATCTGTGGGCACATGAGCCATTGCCCTAGCTCAGCTCTAGCGCGCAATTATTTTGCGCACTGATTTTCAGCTGGCCCAGCGCACTTCACCCCTCCCTCCCAGGAGTCTCCACATGGCCTGTTTTGGATGCCAGGTAAGTACAGGGCTTGCATGGAGGCTCTGGGAGGGAGTTTTTGGCCTTCAGAGGGCCTCAGAGGGATGAGGAAGGCAGTTTTCGCCCTCCCCAGGCTCCAAGAAAGGGTGAAAAACGGGCCTATCGGGCCCACCAGAAGTCAGAAAACGGGCCATTTCCAGCCTCTGGAGGTTTGAGGGAGGCCTCCTAGGCCCAAAACGGGGGGCGGGGAGGTTGCACACATATGTGTGGGGCACGGGGGGAGCGCTGAATTATGGATGTGGGCACCTGCGCTCCCCCCACTTTTGGCATGCGATGGCAAAAAGGTTAGCCATCACTGTTATAGGTTATGTTCCATTGGAAAGCAAATGCTAATATAATAGTCCCTAAAATAATGCTCTAATGAAAGTACAATCAAGGATATCTCCCTGCATGGTCATAAATACATGCCTATTTGAACAAGTTGATTTTGTACTGTTTTTCCACAGTGCAATCTGAGTAACGTAGACTTTCTATATATTTTAAAGACACACAGATCATTAAATCAATGAGATTAAAGGCACTTAATTCTGGGCTCAGGCAAGACTAACCTGTATTAATACTACCATAATTAAATTTGTATGCTGCCCAACTCTCAACAACTCTGGGTGGAATTAAACATCCCTAACTTTCAAAAGAGATTTATACAGTTGTGTTTTTCCTACCTTCTTCTGCCAATTCCTTGTTTATTATGAGTTTTCCATGCCGGAGGTAGTTCAGGATTGGACCAAAATATGTGGGATCCCTATCAATGAGATATGCCCCTGTTTCATCCTGTAAGGAGATATACCGATAATTCTGTTATAGTCTGCTGCTAAAGAAAGATATTCCAATGGCATTCAGACATTTGGACATGAAACCAACAGTCATGAATCTGAGAATATGGTTCTCTGAGAAAGAGGCCAAATTCTCTGAGAAAGAGGCCAAATTCTTGCATCAGTGGATATCTTATTCTACATTTGCTTGTGTTAAATGATTCTGTGACTTAATTTAATTTTTTAAAAAATAGGCCATGACCTATGTACCTTGGCTATATCTAATTAACTAGAAAACTGTGTGTTTATTTATTTGGCATAATCTGCTCTTAATTATGTCACAAGCTTTTCCCCAAATTAAATTAATGCACAGTAAAAAATAAACATAATTGTACTGATTATTATTACTATATCCTTAGGAAAGATTTTTATCACTTGAAATATAATTCATCGTGTGTATCTAATAAATCTGAACTATAAATTACATCAGCATTTTTGGAAGCCTAAAAAATATTCTTCACAAAGAACATCCAGAACATTTATTTATTTTTATTTATTGGCTCAAACTTAAGAAAACTCACTAAAGCTACACATACTTGGGAATGTATCCTACTGAATTCAGTGGACATACTTAGCTAATGATCTTGGAGAGACTGATCTCAAAACTTCATTAACATAAACATGCAATCTGTAAGGGTTTCTACAGCTTATTTCTTGTGAAAACAGTTGATCTCATTGGGACTTACTGAGTAAACATGCAAGGACTCTATCACTTGGAAGTGTAAATAAAGACCACAAATTTGATAGCTCTCTATAAACTATTATAACTTTTCACTATTATCTAAAGCATTTTATTTAAAATTAAATTCTAAGGAACACAATTATGTAAGGTTTTCTACAGGACATTTAGAATCCTCTGCATTGACATTATAAGGATTTTATGCTAAAGCAACCACTCTAAATTATACTTTATCTTGGCACACAGCTTTAAGTACCGAAGACAGAAGTTGCTTTATATACAAATATTGATTTTTTTTTAACCATTACTTATTTTATCGATGTAAAAAAGTTAGATCTCAAGTACAGTTTATAATTTATTGGGTCTGCGGGCAAGGAACTGAATATGCTTTTTGATAGTTTGGAATAAAAGAGCAAACCTTCTTATAGAACAGCTGTTGGAAATAAGGCTATGTTCCTCTTTCTACTGCTTAGGGTTAAAGTATCTTTTTGACACCCATAACTTTCAATGAGTTTATGCTACTTTCCCCATATGTATGGTTAAAATTAATTTTAGCAAATATTATGGCTATATTGGCAACAAAAGCACTTGCTAAGAAGAGGTAAGATGGAATAGGAAAAGTAGAACAGGGGAGGCATTGAATTGGCAATCAGAATCCCTCCTCACTTCAACCCTTCCAGCGGAACAAGGAAAAATTAGCAAGTGGAACCAATGGGATTTTTGGAGAGCTCTTAATAAATAAAGCTTTCCTCTACAAGCAATAGGGCTGAATTCAAATTTAATGCATTTGCAGTACTGAAAGGGTACAAAGGAAGAGGATACTATACTCTTGATTCTGAAAGATCTAAAAATAATACATTATTTATGCATGTTATAAATAAGTAACATTTATAAATATGTGTATGCATTTTTTTAAATAACTACATTCATTACACCAAGATAAATAGACTAAATTCAAGTTATTTGCTGACAATATCTTCATTGTTGAAGTGTTTGATTACAGACTAATATTCACACTGAAAATAAAGAAATAAGACTGGTCGAGAGGAAAGCTATACAAAGACAGTGCTTTTAACAGTCTTGTATATTCAAGCTAAGCCTAAGCTTTAAATAGAATGGTAAATATCCTGATTTACAGCCATAATGATTAAGCCAAGTTGTCACAAACCATATCATAGCTTAAATGCTGTGAGTGCAACCATATTAACATACTGTGTTCTATAAATCCGTATTGATTATTAACAATGGCTCAGCATCTTCACCATCAATACAGAAAAGACCAGCACAGCAAATCAAGGATGTGTGTATGTGTGTCTATATGCACAAAGAACCTATGTCCCATTTTTAGATGCAGCCTAGAAGTGCCACTGAGCTGTACATCCCTTGTCCCCCTCTCCCGCGTTTTCATTAGGAAAGACTTAAAAGCTAAAATCTATAGTTACGGTTAAAACTGGAGTTCTGAAAAGGAACTTAGCCTGCTTCTAGAAATACGACTACTCAATTAGACCAGAAATGCAGGAGGGGCAGCTAGGAGAGTGAAAACTACAAATAGTCCTCGGCTTACAACAGCTCATTTAGTGATCGTTCAAAATGAAACGGCACTGAAAAAAGTGACTTATGACCATTTTTTTCAGTTACCACCTTTGCAGCAATTCCCCGGGATCATGTGATCAAAATTCAGATGCTTGGGAACTGTTTCATACTGTGTTTTTCATTTTTTGCGACCTTCTGACAAGCAAGTCAATGGGGAAGGCAGATTCACTTAACAGTCAGGTTTTACTAACTTACCAACTGCAGTGAATCACTTATCAACCTTGGCAAGAAAGATCGTAAAACAGAGTAAAATTCACTTAACAAATTCCTCCCTTAACAACGTAACCTCGGGGGCCCAATTGTGGTCGTAAGTCGAGGACTACATGGAGATGCCACGCCCGTCATTCTGGGTGTGCCGCCCTACAGGCGAAAGGAGGAGGGGGCGATTTAGGGCCCGACCACCGCCCTGTCCGCTTACCTTGTCCGAGCCCAGTTCGGGCCCTTCTTGGCAGCAGAGGCGGCAGAGGAACGACTTAGGCTCGCGGCAGAGGGTCTGGCGGGTGCTCACGAAGTAAGTGCCGCCCACGTTGAGCCTGACCCACTTGGAGCCGTCGCCGCCGCTGCCACTCCCCGCCGTGGCTTTCTCGGGCGGCGGAGGCTCCGGGCTGCGCGCGGGACAGGCCGGAGCCGCAGCTGGCCGAGGGCTCGGCGGCCCCGAGATCGGGAGCGGGCTGGGCGTGCGGCCTCGTGGCGGCCCCTCCCCAGCCACCAACTCCGCCATGCTCGGCTGCGGCTTCTCCCCTACGTGGGTGGGTGGGTGGACGATAGTCCTTTCTTTTAGTCAGCGGTCCGGGCGGAAAGGCTGCAGCTGCTCCGGTCGAGGCTCGATAGCCATCCCCTCAGTCCCCGCTGACAGGGAACGCTGGACTTCCGGGACGAAGAATCTCTTCCGGGTCATCCAGCGTTCTCCGAGTCGAATGACTGCGCCTGACCCCGCCTTCGTTCCAGGCGTCCCACCCTTAAAGGGAATCGGAACGAGTCAATCCGATCAGTAGAGATGGAAATAACAGTCAGAGACACCGGAAGGAAATGCATAGGCAGCCGTGCCATAAACCCCAACAGTTTAGATCGGTGCTTCTTGATTTGCAGTGGACGAGCCTAATTAATTTCTTAGTGGAACAAACACTTTTCGAAGCCAAAAGCCCGCTCTCTTTCGGAGGCGATGTTTAGAAACTGCCCCGCCAGTTTGCTTCACGGAGAAGAGAGAAAATCGTTTTAATACAATTTGCACCGTCCTTTCGAGAGAGAAAAGAGAATTGCTATATACCTGCTTTGCAATCGCAGGGTCGGCGTCGAGGGTGGGGTGGATAGAGGGGGCTAAAAAAATGAACTGGATTTTGCAAAAGCCGCCACAAAAGTTTGGGTTATTCCCCCTCCCCCAATAGCGTTTGCAACCTTTTCATATTATGGTCTTACTTCTAATTAAAGTTTCTTAAGAGCAATCGCTTAGTAGTCATTATTGATAAAATGTAACAGGAGAGACCCGATTTTGTGGTAGAAATTACGAGTAGAAGATGGAGATTCAGTCGTGTCTAGAGATTAATGGGCTGGGTAATATAAGCACACAGTTCTGCAAAGGCAGAAATAGAAGGCACAAGTAGTCCTCGATTTACAACTGTTCGTTTAGTGACTGTTCAAAGTGACTTACCACCGGTTTTCACACAACCTTTGCAGCATCCCCATGGTCATGTGATTATAATTCAGATACTTGGCAACTGGGTTCATATTTATGATGGTTGCTGTGCCCTAGGGTCATATGTAGTCATCTTTTGTGATGACCTGACAAGCAAAGTCAATGGGGAAAACCAGATTCACTTAACAACTGGATGACTAACTTATGAACTGCAGTGATTCCCTTAGCAATTCTGGTAAGAAAAGGCCACAAAATGGGGCAAAACTCACTTAACAATAGAAATTTGGGGCTCAATTGTGGATTGAGGATTACCTGTATTTTTTTAGGGAACTTGTGCGGATTACAGGTTTACTCGCTGAAGCACTTGAAGAGTCCAAAACGTCAATTCGCATCAAGGTTGGAGACCCCTGCTCTAGGGGCCCCCTGAAGCCTGCACTGCCACCTCTGAGCCTACAGGAAGGGAAGCTGTCCACCCTCGCCTCTGACTATTCCATTACGATAGTTTGCCTTGTCCCAAAGGTGCTTCCCCCCGCCCACCCAAGATGCACCTGGACTTTCTGTTGTTGTTTTTTTAAGACGTTTCTCTTCATATCCACGAAGCTTCTTTTAGCTGCAAATCAACTCTTCTTGGATGAGAAGCAAAACGTCTTCAAAGAAAAACGAAGAAAGTTCCGGTTGCCTCTTGAAAAAAAAAAAAACCACCTTGAAAAAACAACCAGGACCTGGATGATGACTGAGAATCTCCATAAGACGGGTAGTTTGCCTTTGCTCTGCTCGCCCGTCTAGAGCAGAGGTCTCCAAGCTTGGCAATTTTAAGACCTGTGGACTTCAACTCCCAGAATTCCAGCAGAGCTGGCTGAGGAATTCTGGGAGTTGAAGTCCACAGGTCTTAAAGTTACCAGGTTGGAGTCCTCTGCTCTAGAGGAGAGCAGGCTGCACTCTTGTCGT
>JANHFM010010771.1:217424-233003 GCA_032468115.1 Grayia smithii | reverse complement strand
ATATATATATATGTATATTTGTATGTATGTATGTATGTATGTATATATACCATATATATATATGGTATAACAACCAATTAGCCAGTCATAAAATCCAAATGACACAAATGACAGAAATTCAGTTTTGCCAAGCTGCTGCTAGAGATGGTTTGGTTTTAATCATAATTAAGGCTATAATGTAATATTATAATACTTATAATACTGAATTGGTGTCAGACCCATTAGCAACAATAGAACTTATTTGTGGACAATGTTCCTGCCCATAAACTAGTGAAAACAAGAATCACAATTACGTAATCTGTTTTCTACAGCTGTTTTGCATTAATCTAGATGTAATCAGATTGGTAACAAACCCTGTTTTAAAGAACAGTAAATTGTATCAGACCTGGGTGCAAAAATTGCTGGCTTTTTCTGAAGTATTGGCAATCGGTGCCAAAACCCTGCTTTTCTTTATGGTATTCCTAAATATCTAGATGTGGGAATGAATCAAAACTTTGAGTCAATGTGTATAGATGTAGCAGTCAATACTGTTAGTGCTGTAATACTGTATTAGTGTGAATTTTCTCTAAAAATGAAGTTTTAAAACATATTTAAAAGGTAAGAAAAATAGAACAGATACTGTTCATCTATGAAAATGTGAGGAGTCCAAAACAGGTTCACAGGAAGAGTGATATTGGTAATGTTACAGAAGTCCAAAGGATTCCAGCTGATAAATTCATTTTTCCAAACCTAGTAAAGGACAAAGGAATAATTCAAAAGGTGCGCATTATCTTTTTAAAAACACTAATCTAGGTTTCTAGAAAACACAAATACTTTTTCTACTAGTAGAAGAGCAAAATGAGTAAGTACCCTTACCATATTTAGCCAGAAGTAGAATGTAGCCACTTGTAATTTTTCCTGCTGCAAAGGAGAAAAAAAAAAGGGGGGGGGAGGGGGAATGAACACATCCTTCTTCCAGCCTTCAGAAATCAGTCACAATCCACAGTCTATAGTCGGCCATATGCCATACTGCACCAAGGGAAGTCTTTTCTCAGTAAGTGAATTTCTCTGACTCTGGGGAATGCCTCTGAGACTGTTAGGGAGTGCCATGATGGATCTGTCAATAGCGTGTGATTATGTATATTTGTGTGTACAAATCAAGTTCATTTGTGCAGCAGAGTGGAGTGGAAAAAAATATGATTGACATACACTTATACCCAAAATCACACACACACAGCACTAACCCAAGAGGCAGTGATTTTTCTTCTCTTTGAAGACGTTTCACTTCTCATCCAAGAAGCTTCTTCAGCTCTGACTGCATGGTGGGGAAATGGAAGGATTTATACTCCTTGCAGATAGCTGGTCATTTGCATTCTTAATTTAGAGAGTTGTTGAGGCCACTTGGAGGTTTATCTGTGTCCTCAGGGTCATCTGAGTGGTGCAAATAGGTGTGGAGCCTTCTTGGAACTGTTGAAAGGACTGTGTTGTAGATTGGAGATGAATGATGTCATATCCCTCCCCCTCTATTGAGAGAGGACTGTTCAATTTGGCCTACTGATATATCCATCATGGCATTCCATGGATCTACCTTTCCAGAGCAAGCAAGAATTCTCCTTCTAACAAGTCATACATATAGAAAGACTTAATTCTCTTTTCCCAACTAACGCTTTACAGTATCTCTCTGTTTACTATTTGCATTACTTTTGCTTCTGAACAACAAACACGGCAATTGTTCTCTCTTACCACCGAAAGAATGGAGATGAGAGTGAATTCAAGGCCAACTTCCAAATGCTCTTTCCAATTCTTCTTTGGTATAGAATATAAAAGGAGTTCCTGCTTGGAGGAGATGTTCAGGTACTCGACCACATCATGATATTTACAGTTCTGTCTCATGCTAGCATCTGGGAAGCACAATGTGGAAATCAACAAACACGTTCTTTGGGGTGGTTGTTTTTTTAAATCAGAATCACACAACACTATTCTCCTTTATGGGTGGGTAAAACATTCCAGCGTTTTCTACCTTTGAATGTTTTGTAGCAATAGCAACAGCACTTAGACCCATAAAGCCCCTCTATTGCAGTTTACAGAGTCAGCATATTGCCCCCAACAATCTGGATCCTCATTTTACCACTTTTATATCTCATTCATTCACCCCTTCTATCAATGTAGGGGTGTATTTCTCAGCTTTGGTGAAATCTTATAATAAAATCAATAACACAAGCAATATATTTGTTCCTAGCATGAGCCACATGAAATGAACCATGCACATCCTTGTTAAAGAAGATCGTCAGGAAGACAGCTACCAAGGAGCACAACCCTGGAAGAAGGAAGCATTCTTGCTGCTTGTTCATTTTGCTTTCTCAGACATTCAAATATCATTAATCTCATTTTTGTTATCTCCTTTATGAAAAAAAAATACATATCAAGGGTGGAATATTTACCCTGCAGAGAAGAACTGAATTAGTTGCTCGCCTCTACTTGTTTTTTCTTTAGTTTTGTTGTGTATAATCATTTTGGAAGCCCCTGAAAGCCATCGCTGCTATTCTTTACTCCAGTCTTAATCCATGCATGCACTACAATATTTATCAGTTCCTAGGAATATATTTGGATGGGAGAAGAAGAAAAAAAGTGTTTACCTGATATCCAAGAGAAGAGAAAAATGATTTTAACAGTTCTCCACATTCTTCTTCTTTTCTCTGAAGTTTTGAAAATATTTAAAGTAGAACTCAGAAATTTCTAGACTGCAGAATTTACTGAGGCAAGAAACTGAAATAGTTTTGCCTTTCCTGGCTGTAGGAAAGCTGTCATAAAGCTCTTTATGACAGTTCTAAATATTTGCTGGCAAATTATTCTCTCTAACCATCAGAACTGGCATTTTTCCTGCCAGCTGGGCTGAGAAGATCACTCTCATAAAAAGGTTCTCTTTCTCTTCTGGTTAATTAATTAATTGTTGCCCATTAGTGTCCATTACTTACTTCTTTTTGAAGTCTTGATGTTGTTCTCTTGGAAGTCATGATTTAGCAGATCATTTTATGCACTCTTTGCAATTGTAGTCTGACTGATGTAAAGAACCTGAAACTATGCTACTCTGCCTCGTTGTAATAAATAGATGATACCTGTATTGGAGCCTACATTTTTCATATGCATTCTGTTTTATTCCAGTTATGTTTGTTTGCATATAACCTATATTACCTATTGGCAAAAGTATCTCATCTGAGAATCTAAAGAATTGTTATTGGAGAAAGATACTGAAACCTTTGGGATCAACTTTCATTCATCAAAATCTGTGATAACTGAAAGTTTTACAATACGGTATTTGTTCTTACCTAATCATTTAGGGAAATAAATGATTTTGAGACCAGAAGCTTATTAAGACAAAACATTTTTTCCCCACCCCAGATGGGACTCGAACCCACAATCCCTGGCTTAGGAGGCCAGTGCCTTATCCATTAGGCCACTGGGGCTTTGCGAGTTAAGAGGGTTTCACTTTTCCCCTCTTACAGAAAAGCTGTAAATATTTCCTTTCCCCTCTTTTCTTTGTCGTCGCTTTTTGCAGATGCTTTCCGTTCATTTTCTTTTTGCAAGAAAAACAAAAAAAAAAGCTTTAAATAGGCTAAAAATAAAATGACATCGTGTGTAACGATTTTGTGCTTCGCTTCACTATTCGGTTCCTTATTTTTGATGCAGCATGACGTATTGTTCGCTGCCTAAAACCAAATACAATCCTGAATTATGGAAAGACACCGTATTTGAAGAACGATACAAACGAGGAGCGATTTTTTTTAATTTCGTGTATTGTTTGAGCGTTTCAGCCGGCGGATAACAAATCGGAAATTCCATCTTTAACTTTAGTTGCAGATCTATTGTCAACATACTAAAATAATCGACCACGAAGGGACTCGAACCCTCAATCTTCTGATCCGAAGTCAGACGCCTTATCCATTAGGCCACGCGGTCACCTACGGACGAAGTCTTGTGTTGCAAACAGAAGGTTATAGCAAAGATGGTTACAGCCATTCTCTTAAGAAGTTAATTCTGAAATTAATATTATTTTACTGTTGTTGATTTCTGCTTAAGATGAATGTTCATTCCTCTAAACTCTGTTTTCACTTCTGCAGCTTTTTTTTGCAGACAAAACATCCTGAGCTGTTGGTGTTCATTCCTCATAAAGTGTATAAAGCAATACTGGCACTGGTAGTATTAACAACAGTCAACAAGACTCTTGAGCAATTTGACCGTCAAATCCACCACTTTCTTTTTAGAAAATATCTTCATGGGAATGTACAGTTTATTCATAATTATTAAGTACTAAGTATAAGTACTAAGTTATGTACAGATAATGTTTCCCAAAGCAGATTGCAAATCTATCAAAGAGACAAAAACTCCTTGTGATGGGCAGTCTGTTCTTTGATCTCCTCCTAATGAGCTGCCCACTACCTCAGTAGTATCTTTTTAAAATATTTTTATTGATATTAAAATAATGATAAAAAACCAGAAAGATAGCAATACATTCATTGTCAAGGATATAAAAATTACACAGAAAGTGCTTTTTAAAGTGAAAAATGCAGCAAAGAAAAATATATTTTAACATAATTGTAACATGTAAATACAGTAGTTACAATTGTATATATAGTTATCTAATGAATTATTATTATTCATATATATATGAATAATACATATACAGTATATCACAGAAGTGAGTGCACCTCCTCACATTTTGTAAATATTTAAGTACCGTATATCTTTTCATGTGACAACACTGAAGAAATGACACTTGGCTACAATGTAAAGTAGTGAGTATACAACTTGTATAAAAGTGTAAATGTGCTGTCCCCTCAAAATAACGCAACACACAGCCATTAACGTCTAAACTTCTGGCAACAAAAGGGAGTACATCCCTAAGTGATAATCTCCAAATGGGGCCCAAGTAACCGTTTTCCCTCCCTGGTGTCATGTGACTCATTAGTGGTACAAGGTCTCAGGTGTGAAGGGGGACCAGGTGTGTTAAAGTTGGTATTATCGCCCTCAGTCTCTCATACTGGTCACTGGAAGTTCAACATGGCACCTCATAGCAATGAAATCTCTGAGGATCTAAAAAAATGAATTGTTGCTCTAGATAAAGATGGCCTAGGCCAGGGATCTGCAACCTTAAACACTCAAAGAGCCATTTGGACCTGTTTCCCACAAAAAAACAAAACACTGGGAGCCACAAAACCTTTTATTGACCTCAGGTTTGGCCAAGACCCTGCCTCATTCCTATTGGCTACTAGAGACTGGTATGACTGCATTTCCATCAAGTGTCACTATTCAGGACCAGCTATCTATTTTTTGGGCCAAAGAACCATCTCTTCCACGTCTCCTGCTAATCCTGCCTACTAGGACTGGGGGGATGGCAAGAGAAGCAGGTGTAGATGGGGTAGGGGAAGGTGGCTCTTTGCCAGCCAGCTATCCCTTTGAGGTGTTCTGTGGAATTGGAAATGTATTGGAACATAGTCTTTAGCCATGCCTCCATACAGGTAAAGCTGTACATCTAGCTCCGATAGCTGACCTTACAGCAACACCTCATCAGTAGTGATGGTGGCTACAATTCTGTACCCCGTCCAGTGGTCTTTCAGAATCTGTACAAGAAATAAAAAAGAGGTAGGGTCTTCTGCTGTTAGTGCCATTATTGTTATGAGAAGATTGATAGATTTTCTGCCTTCATTTCTCCAATCCAATATGTTCTCTCCTCTCACCCCAGCCTTCCTTTACCATCCCCTCCTCTTCTTTCTGTTAGCTCAGGGATGTCAAACTCAATGCCCGGGGCCAGATTCGACCCACGGAATACTTAGATCTGGTCTATGGGGCTGCCCTGGAAACAATGAAGGACCGGCCCGTGGTGCTTTTGCCAGCAAAAATGGGCTCCCAAGCTCCATTTTCGGCTGCCATGGCTTCCTGCAACCCTCTGCTAGTGAAAACAGAGTTTGGGAGCCCATTTTTGCTATCAGAGCACTTGGGGCCCCACCAGTGCCCCAAACAGGAGTGATGTCAAGCTGGTCACATCCACCTGGCCACACCCTCCCTGAGGTCAAACACAACCCTGATGCAGCCCTCAAAGAAATCGAGTTTGACACCCCTGTGTTACCTGAAGACTGCTCCTTCCCCATCCCACTCTGTGGGGAAAGGGGAGTGAGGCAGAATTATCTCTTTAGCTCATGGTAATGCTGTTCACCAAGACAAAAGGGGGAACAGTTCTGCTGTCTGTTCTCCATCTACAGAGCCACCATTCTGTGGGGTGGAGATGGGATCAGATGGGATCAGGGGATCCTTAGCCCCAGGTCAGATTTCCATGGTGGTTTTTTTGTGGGTTTCTGTTTCCCTGCAAACGAAACAGAAGAAAGACAAAGATCTTACTTCTTACCTCAAACCTTTCAGTTTGGGCATGCGTGCGCGTGCAGTTTGGGCACTCAGTGTCTAAAAGGTTCACCATTACTGTCCTAGGCAGAAGGTCCTTTAATTCCTTTATCTGCTGAGAGACACATTCTGCCATGCCTAGTCCTGCTAGGAAGATTATCAAGCATACAACTTTCTCCCTCCGAGTGTGGAAGAAGGCACAAGAGTCTCAGAGAATCCTTGATATTGAATTATATTCAATATTGAATATAATTTTGGGAAATAGAAGTAGGAGGAGAAGTGGGAGAAAGTGACCATGTAATGCTAATGTTCTTAATTTTAAGGGAAAGAAAATTAAGTGTAATCAAATATATTTTGGACTAAAACAGTAGATTATGCATAAAGTCCCAATAATACTAAATACTGTAGGCTCTCAGGACAAGAGCACTAAAAAGATACTCCAGATGGATAGGAACGCCCTAAGAATGAGAGACTCAAAGCATAATTCTAAACAATTCCCATTGAGGGAAAATGGAGGACAGCCAAGACCATTATGGCTGCTCCTCCCTATCCCCCGCCCCCGTCCCCAATGAATAAGAATGAAGAGCTAAAAAGTAAAAAAAAAAGGACATATTCAGGAAATGGAAAGAGAGAGCCAAGTATAGCCAACCACTGTAGAACATATGTCTGTTAGATATTGGGACTGTCAATCATTGGCTAGGAGGTTTCCACCAAGGTCCTCTGTTTGGGCGGGAAACTGTTAACCACTGATTGGTTGACATATCATATATAAGTACATTGTACTAGCGAGTAGTTGCTGGTTGCTGATCATTGCTAATAAAGAGCTGTTGGAAAGTCACTCGCCGAGTCTTCATTCGCCCTATCTAACACTGGCGACGAAGGTGGGATCGAAGTCAGAATAAAAGAGCTGACTGCAAGCAAGCAAGCCCGGTGGTCAGAAGAAGCAGCGATTCTGTGCAACAACTCCAAACAGCAAAATGGCGGAAACACATCCGCGTTCTCCCCGCCAAAGCCCTTCGACCCAGCAAAGGAAACCTGGGATTCCTACATGACCAGGTTCGAGTGCTTCTTGGAGGCCAACGAACCCCTGAACCTGTCGGACAACTGAAAAAGGGCATTATTTCTGAGTCACTGAGGCCACGATGTGTTTGACATTGCTGAGTCACTATCTGAGCCAAACCCGGTTAAGTGGGCATTGTGGCAAGTGCTTAAGAATGATATGAAGGCACATTTTGCCCCGACTCCCTCTAAAATTGTACGGCATACAACAATGGCCACCCTTAGAAAGGCTGCAGCACACTGTGAGTTTCAGGACTTAGACAATATTCTCTTAGATCAGCTAATTTGTGGTGTGAAAGACTGTTGCCTGCAACATCATTTATTTGCAAAAACAAACTTGACTCTGCAGAGCGCCCTTGATGAAGCTCGGGCCTCCAAATCATCGATGAAAGCAGCTAAGTCACTCCAGAAGTTTGTCACTGTGCCCGCGACCACCAAGGCGTTGCCCACCGAGCACAAGAGCCACCGGGTTGATGAAGAGCCAGGAAGCAGTGAGTAAGAGGTCTACCAGACGGAACTGTGGAAAACCGGAGATGGAGCTCCATGCCAGACACCATGTGCAAGCTGTGGAGACCGGCACTCCCAGGCATCCTGCTATTTCAGAGATGCCACGTGTCGCCCTTGCGGCAAAAGAGGACACTTGGCAAGAGTTTGTAGGGCCAGCATGCCTGGCAGAAGCCAACCAGCACCAGAGCCTCCCTGAACGGAATAGCCCAGGCTGAAAATGAAGGGGCCCTGGAAACCACACCTGTACAGATGAGACACTGAGGCTCCTGACACCAACTGAATAAAGGTTGCCAAGGCTAATCTAGTCTACAGAAAGAAGCTGAAAGTCACTATTAGCATTGAGGGATCCCTGTGTGAGATGGAGGTCGACATGGGATCCTCCGTGACCATTCTGTCCTGGCACACCCTGTGGCGAGCCATGCCGAATCTGCGGTAGAAACAACTTTCCCGCCAAAACCTGAAGCTCACTGACTATCAGGGAAATCGAATCCCGGTGCTGTGCTGCGCAACTCTCACCGTGGCATACAACGCGTTCTGTGGACAGCTGTGGGCGACCATAGTCGAAGGGGGACTACCGGACCTGCTCGGCTTGGACTGGTTCGACGCCCTGAGCATGGGAATCTCGGGCATCAATGCTGTTGCCAGCTCGTGCACTAACAACCTGATCAGTGAATTTCAGGATGTGTTTTGGCCAGAGCTCGGTAAGTATGTCGGCACCCTCATTTCTTTCAGCCTTGACCCCAAAGTGGCTCCAATCCACTTGAAGCCACATCATGTGCCTTTTGCACTAAAGCCCAAAATTGACGCTGAGTTAGACAAGCTGATTAGGCGAGGCATTCTTGTACATGTGGATGACGCAAAGTGGGAGATGCCCATTGTGAACCCAGTAGAAGGGGATGGGTCAGTGCGCATATGCGCCGATTATAAGTGTAACCTCAACAAAGCCCTTCAACAAAGTGCCTACCCAGTACCCATAGTTCAGCACATACTACACTCATTGGGTTCAGGGAAAATATTTGCGAAGTTGGACCTTGCGCAACCATATCAGCAGTTGGTGGACAATGCCACCGTTGAAGCTCAGACCATAGTCACGCACCGGGGTGCCTTCAAGTGCACTAGGTTGCAGTTTGGGGTTAGTATAGCCCCAGGGATTTTCCAGAGCATTATGGAATATCTGCTAAGTAATATTCCTGGGGTGCTACCCTATTTTGACGACATTCTAATCTCTGCTGAATCGGAAGACGAATTATGCCTTCAACTGAGGAAAGTCCTCACTAAATTTAGGAATGCTGGGCTCCGGATTAAGAAGGATAAATGCCACATCGGAGTCCAGGAAGTCGAGTTGTTGGGGTATCGCATAGATGGTCAGGGGATCCACCCAACAAAGAGTAAGGTCAGGGCGATTAGGGATGGCCCCGTTCCGAAGAACAGGACTGATTTGCAGGCCTTTCTGGGGTTGCTGAACTTCTATAGTATTTTTTTAAAGGACAAGGCTACAGTGACTGAGCCCCTTCATCGTCTGCTGGCGAAAGATAACAGTTGGGTTTGGGGGAGGAAAGAGGCTGCTGCTTTTGCAGCAGTAAAGTGCCTCCTTTCCGAAGATAGTTTTCTCATCCAATATAATTCTACATTGCCTTTGGTGCTTGTGTGTGATGCTTCCCCCTTTGGTGTGGGGGCTGTTCTGAGCCACCGACTGCCCAAGGGGTCTGAGGCGCCAATTGCCTTTTATTCCCGGACTTTGTCCCTGGCCGAGTGGAATTATAGCCAGCTGGACAGGGAAGCGCTCAGGGACATGCTGATGCCCTTAGTCGCTGCCCACTCCCAGACTTGGTTGCCAATCTGGTCCTGGAGGCTCCTGTCCTCCTCATTGACTGCCTGGACTCAGGACTTGTGACTTCTGCCGAGGTGGCGAAGTGGTAGGCTGCTGATGGTACCCTCCGACTATTTTGAACTGGGTGTGGAGGGGGTGGCCAAACGGCCCATTCAGCGATAAATTCAAACCATTTGTGGTGAAACAATTCGAACAGTTGGAACAAAAGGGATGTCTGTTGTGGGGACAAAGGGTTGTGTTGCTGCAAAAGTTGCGGGTTCCTGTACTCAAAGCTCTGCATGAAGGCCATCCGGGAATAGTATGAATGAAGGCGTTGGCCAAGAGCTATGTTTGGTGGCCAAACATGGATCAAGAGATCTATGAATGGGTTGCAACGTGCACGCTGTGCCAGGAGTCCAGGACTGCCCCCCCCCCCCAAGGCACTGGCACACAAATGGGAACAACCTAGGGGACCTTGGTCCAGAGTACATGTAGATTTTGCTGGCCCATTCCATGGCCAAACTTTTCTGGTGGTCATTGACACATATTCAAAGTGATTAGAGATAGCATTGATGGGATCAACCACTGCTGAGGCAGTAATCAAGGTTTTTAGATGCTTGTTTGCCACCCATGGGTTGCCCGATGTCCTGGTGTCAGATAATGGGCTGCCTGTGACCTGGTTCTGAGGGATCCTGGGTTACAGCTAAGTAGCGACCAGAGTATTCCACAAGAGACCAAAGACATAACTGCCCCGGCTGCCACTAAATCACCAATGGAACTGCGCAGGTCCACAAGGACGTGCAGACGCCCCACATACCTAAAAGATTACATTTGTAACTTGGGTAAACCTAAAAGATTAGGTTTGTAACATGGGTTTACCCATGTTAGGTAAACCCAACTAAAAGGGGAGGGGTGTTAGATATTGGGACTGTCAATCATTGGCTAGGAGGTTTCCACCCAGGTCCTCCGTTTGGGTGGGAAAATGCTAACCGCTGATTGGTTGAGATATCATATATAAGTATGTTGTACTAGCGAGTAGCTGCTGGTTGCCGATCATTGCTAATAAAGAGCTGTTGTTGGAAAGTCACTCTCCGAGTCTTCATTCGCCCTATCTAACAATGTCAGCAAAGTGGATGTTTCAAATGCTAGGGTTAGTGAAAGGTAATAAGAATAAATCCCACTTCTTCAGATATTTCAAAAAGAAAAGAGAGAGCAAACATTCCACACCCTGCTCAATGAATGGAGCAAAATGTTAAGAAGTAACTATAGTGAATGTAGTCTTCTTACCAGTTGACAGGATCAGACAGTACACGTGCATTGGATATGATAGCACTCTTCAAATATCTGAAAAGATATCACACAGGAGAAGTCAAAATATGTCCCCACCCCACCCCACCCCCAGAGCGCAAAGACAATGGGTTTAAGTTTCAGGAAGGTAGACTCTAGCTGAATGTTGGGGGAAAAAAACTTCTAAGAATAAGAGAAATTTGACAATAGGGCCAATGATGTAGAGGGGTAGAGGGGTATCTTTTTTTGAAAGTATTCATAGAAACATAGAAAACTGATAGCAGAAAAAGATCCAGTGGTCCATCCAGTCTGCTCTTTCAGTTTTTTGTTTGCTTGTTTGTTTTGGTTTTCTTTTAAATTTATTTTTAACTATTTTTATTTATTTATTTTTATATATAAAAAAAATTCAAGCAGAGGCTACACAAATTTTGATTCCTGTTCTGGTCAGCAGACTGGACCTGATAGCTCCTGTAAATGTAAAGCTCTGAGAACTGTTTCCACAGCAGTACCTGTGAAAAGAATCTGAATGTTATATATAAGTTATATATAAGCCAGCATTGTGATGCAGCTGCTGAAATAACAAATGCCACCTTGAGATGCGTATTCAAGGTTGTAGAGTCCAGATTACAGGAAAGATCTCTTCCACCTTAATCTGGCTGGTTACCCCATTTAGAGCCACAGCTATGTCTGATTCTGGGCACCACTGTTCAAAAAAAAGGAGAGTGACAAATTGGAACATATTCAGAAAAGGGTAATCAAGTTAATGACAAGTGTGAAAACGTTAATTTGTTGCAGAATTTAGGGAACCCAATTTGAAAATCCTTGCTCTGATGGATCCTGAACAGAGCAGGGGGTTGGGCTAGATGGCCTTTAAGATCACTTCAAAGTTTATGATTTTATAAATAGTAAGTTTCAAATTTGGCAACTTTTAAGATGTGTGGACCATCTGCATCTTAAAGATGTCCGGTTCTATAAAGTGAATTGTCTGAGACCCCTTGTGATATCCTCTCTCACACCTCTAGAGCAGTTTCCAGCAAGCTAAAGGTTCCAGATTTAGAGTTGTACTGTACAATTCTCATGAGCAGCCAATTTGGACATTCAGCCTGCAGGATAGGAACTCTTGGAAATCCCACAAGCTTGCAGAGCATTAAACTAAGGGGAAAAAATGAAGATTATGACAGATTATACAGGCAACATTTAAATGCAAAAAATAAATAAATTCACACCTCAGATAATAGTATAAAAGAAGTAAACCCACCCTGGACTCCAATTATCACTTTGTACGAATGGAACAGAAAATATAAACACCTAAACTGGAAGAATGCGCAGTCGGATACTACAGAGTTAAGTACAAACGTAAGCAGCCTTTTCTTCCGTAGCCCCAGTGGCCTAATGGATAAGGCACTGGCCTCCTAAGCCAGGGATTGTGGGTTCGAGTCCCATCTGGGGTGGAAGATTTACTTTTTTTTTTTTAGGAGTGGTGTGAGTTTTTAAATTGCTGTTTTCCCTTGCTTGTGAATTTTTAAATTGCTCAGTTTTCCTTTTGTTCTTACGAATATATCTGCTGATATTTTTACTTCAGCATGACAGCGACCTAACGTTCAAGGCTGTTCTTCGACGCTACACTTCGGTGGAGGGGGCAGGAGGCAGACTCGAAAAACGCGCCTCATACCTCATCGTTGTCATACCGCAGGATTTAAATCTGACCCTGTCAGTATTTAGTTACTTGCTCCAGATGGTTGAACGTATCACTGTCGAAATAGAACTGACTAAGCTTCCTGCGTTTTATGAAATAGGGGCCGATTGGATTTTCATCCGCAAAAATGAAGCTCTTTATCCCCATCTAGTGGCAAGTGGGAATTATTGCCAAGCTGGGACTAAGCAAGAGGCTATAAAATATTTGCAACTTGGTATTAGCCCAGAATGGCTGGGCTGAAAAATATACATGCCTTTCCCGAATTGTGTAAGTTCAAAGAACAGATGCTTAGGACGCACTTTCATCACTGGATGAATTTTTCTCTCAAACAATAGAAATAGGCGTATTTAGTAAATGTCCCTTGCAAGTACATCCCGCTTGCAGTATTTATAAAAGCTTTACAAAAACTCATCGCACTTTTAAATGACAGCTTTTGTTGAGGTTTACTTATGTTTTTGCTGCGATTGCTATGGAAATACGTCAAACTACAATGTTCTCTATTTTGGTTTTGTTTTTGTTTTTTCAGATTCTGGAGATTCAAATTCAATTATCGCATTTTACAATTGTATTTTGTTTCAACGTTCTGGCCCTCTCAAGATGATTTCTAAATAGAATTGATAAAAAAGTATTTTGTCAGCATTTGCATATAAAAATGGAATATTAAGGAACTGCCCCATTTATCCTCATTTTACTATGAGGCATTTGTGGAAAGGAAAAAATTAACCTTTGCCAAGTCCTGTCGTATTATTGATTTTAATTAATAAAAAGAAATTATCAGTAGAAACCAAACAACCCATGCCTTATTGGGTTCTTGTTTCAGCAGTATTTCCTTACCTAACCAGAGAAACAGAATGACCATGCAAAACACACACACACACACACAAGCAGCAGGCACTACTGGGCAGGGACTACTTAATATGGATGGGCTGGCAAGAGCTGCTATGGAGCGAGGGGAAGCAGGGAGTGCTATGAAGTACAAAATCGTTATGGGATCTCATAGTCTGTAACAGCACTTCTCAGGAGAAAAAAGCAGCAGGAGTAACTTACACAAACCTTTTGTGACCTTCCTTGCCTGCTTCCCCATTTGACTTTTCCTTGTGGGAAACTGGCAGGCAGTATTGAAAATGATGGCCATGGGACTACAACTGACCTTGGCAATGGAGCAATGCTGAACCAGACACAACTTTACAAAGTTTCAATCCCATAGAGGTTATGGGTCCTGGATTTTTAACACTTTTTAAAGTTAGCCCATTTCAAGTATGTTGATTCAAAAATGGTTGCTGTTTCACCAATTGAAGGTTACAAACAGACCAACAGGAGTGTTAGTAGGATATAGATACTTGAATGGCTCCTCTAATTAGGCACAGTAGAACAAGCGTATGAGGTAGCAGGTGCTGGTTTTCTCAACTTCCTTCCCTCCTTCCTTCCTCCCTCCCTCCCTCCCTTCCTTTCCTCCCTCCCTCTTCCCAGGAAAGAAGACTTGAGATCACCCACAAATGCTAGACAACTGCTGCACATGAAGAGACCAGTTGTCTCTAGTGGGTTTAGAGTTCCTGAGATTTCTGCAGTTGCTATCTAAACATTTTGAAGCATTTCTTTTACAAGAGTATACTTAAATATTGCAATTAGCTATACTGGTAGTTGTTGACTTATAGTTTCATTTAGTGACTGTTCAAATTTACAATGGCACTGAAAAATGGACTTATGGCCGTTTTTCACACGATCATTGCAGCATCCCTATGATCACACGATCAAAATTCAGGCACTTGGCACTTGACTCGAGTTGCAGTATCCCAGGGTCACGTAATCACCTTTTGCAACCTTCTGACAAGTAAGTCAATGCGGAAGTCAGATTCACTTAACAACTGTGTCCCTAACTTTACAAGTGCAGTGATTCACTTAACAACTGTGGCAAGACAGGTTATAAAATGAGGCAAAACTCATTTAATAACTATCTCACTTGACAACAGAAATTTTGGGCCCAATTGTGGTTGTAAGTCAAGGACTACCTATATATTCAGCCACTGTTACTAATATTATAGATGTAATTAAAACATCCGTTCCTATTTCAAGGACAAATTTTGATGATATCGTTTTTTTTATTTTAATGTAAAGAACACAAGAAGTTTCTCTTTTCCATCTAGGAAATAGAAGAGTCCAAGGCATATGTCTTTGCATTATTTATGTCTCCAAAAGATGTTCAGTCATAGTCCACTTGTCTACTTTGCTTCAAAGAAGATCGTGCTTTTTTTTGTCGGAGGCGTTCTCTGTTCATCTTCTCCACCCTAAAGTCAAACAGATATAGAAAATGACATTTAAATGGTTGTAAATTAATTCTGGATTCTTACCTTTCTTCTAGACCAAATGTACATAAAATAATATTGCAATGGCCAGAGCTGATTCCATAGGGTGGATTGTGAAGAGTTTCTATCCTTCTTTTCCCAGAAACCTCTAGCATACCGTAGTACTTTGTAGCACTTTTGCTGTGACTGTTTACTTGGGTAGGGGATGCTCTCTTTGTTAACTATGGGGCATAAGATAAAGAAATCCCACATCCTATTCTAGCCAATCACAGTCATATACAAGAATGATAAAAGAAAACTAAAATCTGTAAGTCTCCATTCCTTCAAGAAGCAGGAACTTTAGAGGCATGTGATAAGGGAAAATTCACCTCTCCTTGGGAGTTACAAATAGAACACATATTACAACAACAACAATTTACAAGTAAATGAAACTTCAAGAAAGAAAGCATGTTGGTTTATTTATTTATTTTTATTTATTTATTATTCATACTTATATGCCGCCCATCTCCCAAAGGACTCTGGGCGGCTCACAATAGTGACAAACA
>JANHFM010010771.1:179288-210752 GCA_032468115.1 Grayia smithii | reverse complement strand
CCAGCCAGCTCTGCTGGCTAGGGAATTCTGGGAGTTGAAGTCCACACATCTTCCAGCGGCCAAGGTTGAGAAACACTGCTCTAATAGAAGGTCCTCATGGCACATTTTCTAGTTGTAGATATTTTATTTAATTTATGGTCCAAAAGCAGGACACTCTGCTATCCTACATTGTCATCTTTTGCTGCCAATAAACACAAAAATAGAAAGATAATAATGAAACAGGGACTTTGACCAATCTAAATATTACTAATGACAAATAGGATAACACAATATAATTTCTGACTCCCTGTTTCCATAAAGGTTTTTAATGGACTGTAGCTAATATAGTGGTCATGCAGCTGAAGAGATTATCTTCACATCATTAGAATGAAATATAACACTGAAGTGCCTGACTTCATTGCTTAAGGTTTTACGGTTATCTGGTATTATAGTATATAGTTCCCATTGTAAGTCTAAATAAGAACTTGCCCTGACCTTTAAAACAGCTAACATTTAAACAAGTTAGTAATATTATTATGAAATAGAACTCAGTGGTTTGGACCACCAAGAAACAATCATAAATTTTTTAAAAATTAAATTTTGACCATGTGATTTTTCTTACCAATTATGCAACAGCTTGTTTTGACATAAGGGTCAAACTTTTAAAAAATGACACTTTTAAAAGAGATTTATAAAGTTTCTATTTTTATAATGATCATATCAACAATTAAACAAGACATGTTACTAATGCATCAAATTGAATTTGCTTCACTCTCTTGCTAAAATGTTGAATACTAGACCAATAAGAAAATTATGTAATTCACAGTTGCTTTAAAGGAGACAAAAATAGCTTAGTTCCATAACGTCAATCATTTAATATTGTGGAAATGCTTATATCCTTATTTGTTTATTTGACTGCCTTACTCTGATTGGTTAATATAGAGTTAAAACATAGAACAAAGTAAACAATCAACACCAAAATGACAAAAATATAACATAAAACAACATAAATTGAGGCAGACACCATTTGTTCTAAACTGGATTTTATTTCTTCATTTAACATTCAGGCTATACTATTAATAAAAATATCAATCCAGGAAGAATGTTACTATCATGCTACCCAGGAGACACTGAACAAATAAATAGCACAGGTACTGTAAGTCTGGCAAGACAAACAGAGTCCAGCTTCAGGTTGTGGGTTCTTTGGGCAAGCTATGCTTTATAAATGCTGCAACTTTTGTTTCAGATGTCTAAATTTATTGTTTGGTACCCAGATTTTTTCTCAAAGTAGGCACCTATAAAAAAAAATAAACGCTCTGCTACTTACTTGATAATAAGCAGCCTATCATATGCTGGCCACAGATATGTTGGAAACAATTAATATTGAAGAAAATGTCACAACCAAGCAGGATAAGGACATTGAGACAAAACAAGGATATCCTGTTGTCTAATACATCACACTATAAGTGTAAGGATCCAGTCAGATGACATTTCTAGATGAATTATGAAGTACAGTCTCTGAACAAGTCAGTAATACCAAGCAATAGCCATTACAATCTAATACTGTAATTTAAGTTTCAGAATTGGCATTATAAAATAAGATGATATTCAACAATATCTTCACAACAGAAGTACCATTTGTATTTAGTTTTAGTCCTTGTATAGGTTGTCTCAAAAACAGCATCAATTTATCATACAGCAATAATCGCTACATAGATAATTTTATCAATATACCAACTAGGCGGTGCATACAGAATAGGATCCATTGCCTTTTGATAAACTTCAAAGACACTTGACAGTCAAAATGAAATTTTACAGCATCTATAATAACCACACTGCATACTAAAGGCTGAAAATTGTATGATTCTCATTTGCCAACTCAACACCTGAAACTGTGTAACTTGCATAGTCTTGTTTACTAGCTTCATACCAAAACAAATAAGGGTTTTGTTAACATATTTCCCTGGGACGATCAATATGCTAGATATTTAATTTGTATCTTCATGTACTTGTTTTGCAATATCATTTTCAGCATTTTGTTTAATTCATAATACAGAGTTTCTACCATATTGTATGGTATATTTCTCAGGTTCTGTGGAACAGTACGACTCACATAACTCTGTGAACATATTCAATAATTTGCCCAAGCCCTTTATATAAATAGTTGTACTATTCTACTACATTGACTTTGAAAATGAGCAGTAATAGTTGCTTTCCTTTCTGAAGAATAAGGACGGCAAATTTTATTTGAAAACATTTTGCTTTTCATCCAAGAAGCTTCTTCAGTTCTGAACTGGATGACAAGTGAAGTGTTTTGACAGAAAAAAAAATCAAGGAAGTCCAGTTGCCTTTTAGAAAAAGCACTTTGGGACTTTTGAGTCAAAAACATTGTCTTTGCCTTAATATGGAGAAATGGTAATTTTGTAGCTGTGATCCATGCAATAGTTTGGGAAGGTGAGGGCAACAGAGAATGCATGTCATAACAAGTGTAAAGAAGCCTATCACAAATTGGACTGGTTTTTGACAGCATATAATTATGTAATGAAAGACAACTTCCATGTGACACACAGACACACACACAAATATCCAGGGGCTATCTGTAGTCCAGGGCCTTGGTTATTCAGTACTGTTTTAAGTTCTTTAGTGGAACATTCTTCTAAGAATACTATTCAGTTACCTCAGAGGCCTTTTCAGTTAGGGCTGATCTAGTTGCAGAATTCTTTCTCAGTAGGCTTGCCCAAAACCAGGGCTGTAATCTTTTCATTTTCAGGCAAGAACAAAAGCAGATACAGACACCCTTGCCATTTATTATTTGTTTGCTTTAGTGTGATTTAAATACTGATACTGTTTGCTTGCTTATTTTATTCATCTTTTCATTCAGGAGGAAAAACTTAAGCTACGTTTTCCCCAAGAGTGACAAAACAAGTTGGAAATATCTGGATTAAAATAAATTAAAAACTGCTCCCAGAAAAAGGGTCAGATACAGTGTTCTGATTCCCAAATTGAACTTTAGCGATGAAACCAAGCTTTCAAAAGATTGTTTCTTCCTCTTCCTCACTGCAATTTATTAGTCCTTCAGTTCAGTTTTATCCTTTTTAAAAAATGAAACGGAACACAGTTTCCTGTTAAAACTGTGGTAAGTTAAAGCCAATTACAAGAGCGGACGTAACATTTTGAATGTTGTTTTCTTTTACAACAGTCTAGAATTTCAAAAAAAAAGGACAGGGGAAATACTAATAAAAGTCAGTCATCATTATGATGTCATTGTTATAGTTTCCCTTGAAATAACCTAGCAAGTACAAATAATATTTGTAATGTGTGACATCATTAATATAATCCTTCCATTTCTCAAACTTTATGTTATATTTAGACATATTTCCTGTTTGTTGTAAAGTATACCTTCTGCATGGCATCTGTTCCATTAACAAAACTCTACTGTATATTAAACCATCTTTGCTGAAATACACATGGACACATCAGGCTAGAATTGATACAGATCCAGAGTGGCAATTCATAGAAAGTGATAATGACTTATAAATCAAGGACTCCATTCCACTTAACTGACTCAGATGGTCCTTTCTCCTTTTGACTCAGTAAATGCTGCAAGTAGGGGTCACGACACCTTAATTCTGTGTGGTCAAACTGCTATCATTGCTCTTATTGTTCCAGTCCCTGATAAATTGTGATGATTATTGGCACCTTGAGCCTTTCACTATCTCTGACTTTATTTCACAATGTTATTTTAAGGATGGAGATTGGGAGTGAGCCAGATGAGTAAGAACAATTTTGCCTGTATGTACAATTTACTTTAAATATATATATGGAAATGAAATGAAATTAAGTTTTATCCAAATTGTGTATGAATGTATTCATGTGGTGAAGTAGCAGAAAATATTGTGCTAAATATAAATAACATGAGTTTGAAAAAAATTATTAAACTACTTCATTAATATATTCAGAAGAGCATACAGCTCAATTTTGGATGAAAAGCTATGCTTTTACTTGTAACTGTGAAGTATATCCTTTTGATGCTCATAATATAACAGTCATACTGTATATCATATGACTGATTAAACTGATATTGCTTTTCAGAAAATAGCATTTTTTGCACTCAATTATTATATAAATATATTAAGAATTCTTCTGTGTTAACCTTATGAAGCAAAACAATTGCAGTCAGCATAGAACAAGAAAATTTCAGAGCCTGAAAGAACCAACAAGTTTGCAAAAGTGTAAAATGTCTTTAAGGAAAAGGCTTTAGGCTGAAAATAATTTTCCCTCCTGCAAAATCTCAATGACTGTTGATCATATTTAGTAGCCACGTAAGGTTGAAAGACTATTAAGTGGAAAAGAAGGAAGGAAGGAAGGAAGGAAGGAAGGAAGGAAGGAAGGAAGGAAGTTAAGGTGGCTTAGGAGAAGAGTTTTTCTATACAAAACAAAATTTAATTAGTTTAGAAACTAGAATAAAACCCTTCTTGTGTGGACCTAAATAAATATAAAAATAAATGTTTGGAATTTGCCCATAAAGTTTCACAGGATCAACTCTAAGACTTCTGGTGCACGTACATAAATACTTATGATGTTATAAAATGTGCAAATCTTTCAGGTGGGGATAAACAGTTTATTTTCCATTATGGATTTCAAGCTGGAAGGAAGTGTCAAATGATGTACCACAGGACTCTGTTTTAGATCCTGCACTATTCAACACATTAATATATTTGTGTACAATGGAAGTAGTAAACATCTTAGAAGAAAGCACCATGATTCAGGAGTATCTTGACAAGCTGGAATGCTGGATAGAAACTAGCACGATGAATATCAGTGAAAACAAATGCAAAGTCCCACATGTGATAGGAAATATTAAAAGCACAAGTATAAAATGGGGTTGAATCCCATTGGGGAGCAGTGCATGCAAAAAAAGGTTGAATGGATCACAAGCTAGACATGAGTCAAAATTATGATGTAGATGCAGAAAAGCAAATCCCATTATAGATCGCATCGATAGAAGTAAGCTGTCAAAATCAAGATAAACAATATTTTTCTCCTGTTTTGCTCTACACAGACTACACCTAGAATACTGTGACCAGTTCTGGACCTTTTGGTTTAGTGGGGACATTGACAAACTTGAAAAATTGCATAGGTTAGTAGTCAAAATAGCACATTAAGAGGTATGAAAGGAAAGAGTAATGAGGAATAACTGGAAGTAATGCATATGTTTAGCCTGGACAAAGAAGAAAATGGGATATGACAGATACCTAAAGGGATGTTACATAGAAGATTTGTGGAAGGCAGGAAAAGAAACAATGGGTTTAATTTACAAGAAAGCTGATTTGGTTGAATATCAGAAAAAAATCCAAATGGTAAGAGCTATTTATCAGTGAAAGAGACTTGTAGGGGGAGATGACTTTCCATTGAAGATTTGTAAATAGAGGCTACATCAGGGGTGAAATCCAGCAGGTTCTGACAGGTTCTGGAAAACCGGTAGCGGAAATTTTGAGTACCTAGTTCAGAGAACTGGCAAATACCGCCTCTGGCTGGCTGCAGTGTGGGGAGGGAATGGAGATTTTGCAGTATCCTTCCCCTGGAGTGGGGTGGCAATGGAGATTTTGCAGTATCCTTCCCCTGCCACGCCCACCAAGCCACACCCACCAAGCCACACCCACCAAACCATGTCCACAGAACCGGTAGTAAAAAAAAATTGATTTCACCACTGGATTAGACAGTGGAAATTAGAAATATTTTGCTCCCAATTTCTTCCTGAAACCACTTAAAGCACTTCTTTGACACTGGGGCTTGTCTGATAAATTGTAGGAGGCCAGTCATTCTTTGAGATAAAAGGAAATAAAGAAGTAATACAATTTTGCATATAACCTCATATTCTTACATAATCCTGAGTTTTTGAACTAAAGAGAGAAGTAAAATGTTTCTAATAAACAATCATATAAAGAATATAATTGACAGAATTATCAACAACTGACCTAGTAAATGCCGTTGTTTTCAGTGGTCCCTAACATCATGTGTTTCACCATGTTTTTAGTTATTATGTCAGAGTACTTGTAAAAAAAAGAAGAATTTAAATCTCATAATGGGATCAAGCAATTTTTAAGATCCATGTTATATGTTTATGGATTTATATTTTGCTACACAACCTAAATGGATCTCTCTGGATGGTCTATATTTTTTATGTAGAAAATTTTGTGCAGGAATTTTTGCAGGAAATTGGAAAACTAAGTGTATGCTATTTAACAATCTATCTCAAAAGGGGAAAATAAAAATTGAGAATTACCAGCACTGCCATTTTTTGTCGCACTTCTTCAGAGATCCAGTCTGCTGAAGCCAAATGGAATCGGACTTCTGCTTTTGAATTCACTGGGTGTGAAAAGAATAAATAAATAACTACTCTGCAGGGTAAAGAGATATGCAGCTTGGAAGGGCTTACTTTTTCCTCCCAATTTATTGATAAATGTGCTGCTTATGAATACTTGATCTTATTTGTCAAATTTCTAAGCTGTTCAACTCCAAAATCCATACCTTAATTTTATTGTACGAAGTATCATTAATGTCAATGGGATTTGTTCTCAAGTAATACATGTAGATGTAATCAGACTTTATTTTGTTTTTACCTTTATTCACATTCTGGCCTCCTGGGCCACTGCTCCGTGAATAGGATACAGTCAAACGATCTGGAAATCCAAAAAATGAAAGCATGAAAAAGGATTGAAAAGATACCCATTTATGCTCAAAGTATATTTAAAAGAGAAGTAGAAGTAGTTAACAAATACAGGTAGTCTTCAATTTGTGACCACAATTAAGCCCAAATTTTATGTTGCTAAATGAGATAATTGTTAACTGAGTTAACAAAAGTTTTACAACTTTTCTTGCCACATTTGTTAAGTGAACCACTGCAGTTGTTAAATTAGTAACACTTGTTAAGTGAATTTGGTTTCCCCATTGACTTTGCTTGTCAGAAGGTTGCAAAAGACAATCACATGATCCCAGGACACTGCAACCATCCTAAATGCGAGTCAGTTGCCAAGCATCTGAATGTAAATCACGTGACCAAGGGGATGCTGTAACAGTCGTAAGTGTGAAAAATGGTCATAAATCACTTGTATATCTTTGAACGGTCACTAAATGAACTGTTTTAAATCGAGGAGTACCTGTATTGGCATTTGGAAAGCTGTATTAAGAATAGTCTCTTAAAATACAATATTGCCCATAAAGCCATTTTTAGGAATATTTTCACAATTAAAAATAATTCTCTTTTTGCTGTTTTTTCAAAAGTAATTTTATTAAGAATTTTTGAAAGATTAAAAACTAACAGAAACAAATATAGGTTAAATAACAGAAACAGAAAAAAAGAAGAGTTCAAGTGTAAAAGTAAGAAAGTCCATTAGGGGTTTCCAGTCAGCAATAAACATAGATAATGTCTTTTCTCTAATCAAATAAGTCAGTTTAGCCATCTCAGCAAATTCCAACATCATCATCATCACTGTCATCATCATCATCTTCTTTATCATCACCATCCAGTTCTCCATTGTGGGTAGAGTCAAGTTGTTTCATCTTTATGCATATTTATTTTTATATTATGCATATTAAATTTTATATTGCCATCTACTCACACATGGCCATTGACTGTTCTGTGCAATAATCCATCCTTTCTAAAAACATTCTGATTTTCAGTATATGCCAATGTACCCTTAATCAAAAATAAATTCCATTAAGTTGAATGGCATTTGAGACCAAAATGACTATTTATAAGCAGATAAAAAGAGATAAAATACATTAAGGAAATCTCTCTAGGAATGTCAAGGGATTTTGCTTATGTTCTGGACTCACCCAGAGGAATCTCTGAAATTCTCTGGCTTCCCAAATCCTGTAACAGAGAAATGCATATCGTTGAGCATGGCAAATTATTACTGTTGCAAATATTTTGTAATAAATTTATCCTATTAATTTTTTTTTATAAAAATAAGACCACATGCAGAGCCTGTTGGAATATATACAAGCACCATAGTCCTAAACCACATGTATTATTTTATTTCTCCTACTTTTTATTTACTATGTTTGCTCCCCTCACCAAATTTCAGAGCAATGCATACATCATCAGATTCTATTCTAAGTTAACTGCGAACAATCTGGTACTTTCAAATATGCTGGACTATTAAATATGCATCTCCCTTCGGACCTCCGAATCCCAACCTTCGCAGTGTCCGCTTCCTTTTCCTGCGGCTGATAGAGTTGGTCCAAACTGTATGCACTTCGGAATTGAGAACCGAAGGCCGGGCGACCAGAAGCTAAGCCTCGAAGCTGAATTTTCCTAGATGTCTCCCAGAAGAGCAGCCACTGAACCGGCATTCGCCGAAAGCAGCACAGCGAGTGTGCCGCCATCTTGAGGTTTGGCGGTGGCTTCTATAACTAAGCCGGCTGGAGTCGGCTTCCTATCACCGGCGTTCCGTGAAAATATTGTTCCGGGGTGGGGAATGTTATGGAGGGGGTCAAGGAGGTTTGGTTTTATGTATAAGTATTACTTATTTGCTTAGGTGTATTTAAATATGACACTGTTTTCACTCAGAACCATAAAGCGCTTGGCTCAGTAGAAATGCTTACAAGGGGAACTGCATTTTTGTGCTTTAAGTATTAGTTCCCAATAATGTTTCCGCGTAAGCATAATTCTTAGCAAAACAGCAGAGGACTGAGCTGCAAATTACATTAACATAAGAGGCTGAATATAGATCGGATTTCAGATGCCACGGGATTAAGATTACAAAAAGATTTACAAGGGAGTGAGTCCCACTAAATACACAAGCAAAAAAAATATATACATTAATTAACGAGCCAGCGTAGTTTTAATTTATTATATTTGTGTTTGACAGAGTTGCCTAAAAAGCCATAGCATATGTTTACAAGAATGTTGATGCCAAATATTTTTTTATGCAAAAATGAAAAATATTTTAAAAAGAAAATTATTTTTTTAAGAATTATTTTAAATTTTCTTTTTAAAAATATTTTTCATTTGTACATGAAATTTTTATAGATTCTTAATTGCAAATCACTGAAGCAGTAGGTGTGAGCTTAAATGGACTCCAGAGAATGGAAGAGGACAGGAAGGCCTGGAGGAACGTTGTCCACGGGGTTGCAATGGGTTGGACTCGACTTTGCAACTAATAACAAAATTGCAAAGTCAGAACAGATACATTCTTGTACATAAGACAATATATTATTATTCTAATTTTTAGGTATTCAGTAACAAAATAAAAATTAAACTTTTAAAATTTAAGTCAATCCTTTGATGGTTTTCTGCAAGCCACTAGGTTCCAGAACATCAGTAACTAGGATTCCTTGGAACTTCTATTATGAGAACTTACCAGTATGTTATTCATAGACCTCTTACTAAACTAATTAAGATAGAACATAGTAGTCCCTCAATTTATGACCACAATTGAGCCCAAAATTTATGTTGTTAAGTGAGTTTTACCCCATTTTAATGACTTTTCTTGCCACATTTGTTAAGTGAATCTGGTTTCCCCATTGACTTTAATGAAGGTTGCAAAAGGGGATTACATGATTCTGGGACACTGCAACCATCATAAATGTGTGTCAGTTGTCAAGAATCCGAACGTAATCACATGACCATGAGAATGCTACAATGGTCATAAGTGTGAAAAATGGGCATGTCACTTTTTTCAGTGCCGTTGTAACTTCAAATGGACACCAAATGAACTGTTGTAAGTCGAGGACTAACTATCTTATTTTTAATAATATGTATGTCTGTAGCAGTTTGGAAAAAAGGCTTCAACATTCTCTTGTGCCCTTTACATTTCATTACAATCAAGCATACATACGTTGGCTGCAAACATTCTGGGAACTAGTATATGGCAGTAAAAGTGCTAAGCGTTTCCTGTAGTTCTTCATTGATGTTTAACCAAGATATGGTGTTCCTAAAGTAGAATTACGTAAGAATCATGCCCTGGTGACCTCCTGTTTAAGATTATTGCTATGCCTTCTATATGGGACTGTACTTGAAGAGCATTTGGAAGCTGCCGATGATTCAGAATGAAATCATGTGGGCAGTTTTGGACATTCTCAATACATTCATATAACATAACTGTTCTGTAAGCTGCATTAGCTTCCAATGATTTTCTAGGTGCAATCCAAGGTGCTGATTATCACCCATAAAGTCCTATGTGGCATAGCACTAGGCTTTTTCAGGACTCCCTGTTTCTCATGATCTCTGCTCACCCCAACAGATCTAAGAGGGCAATCTAATCTAGTTATGTCTTCTCTATGGCAGTACCTGCCTTGTGGACAGTATCATCCTGGAGTTCCAGACAGACCAGGCTCAGTTAGCATTTTGTAAATCATTAAAGACCTGGACCAGGAAGTTAGGAGAGCTTTCTCGGTTAATGTTTTTTCTTATAAGCTGGTATTTTTATGACATTCAACATTATAGTTTGGATTAAATTGTTGGCTTTAACGTTGCATGCCACTGAAAGTCACCGTTATAAGCAGTATGGCGATATAAATTTTATTGCTCAATTAAAATACTTTTGAAATAATGCACCTGTGCTATATGAATGATTTTTGTTGCTGTAAATTACATTTTCATGTATCCAGTAATTTTGGAGGGCTGGAGATTCAGGAAGTTTGGGAGCATATTGTGGATGCATTCACAAAAAGGCAGACACTGGAGACTTGTCTATTAATTAAAAACATTGGCATAGTGAGTTTGGGTGATCAAGAGATTCCCATTTCTCTTTAAGCAAACTAGACACCCAGAATGGTTTATCACTTCAGTGGGAACTTTGTGGGATTCAAAGGTATTGCTGCAAATAAATGAAAAGCTAGAGGCTATGCTTTGATGTAAAGGTTATCAGAGGTTTTTTTCCTTTTTTCCTAAAAGAATCTTTCAAAGAAATGAGGTGAATAGGGATCCTGGAGGACATCAAAGAAAGTAGTTAAAGGTACTGATGCCAAACTTACCATTTTGCCCCCTCTTAACATAATGTTATACCAATGTTTTTCAGTAAAAGGAAATATATTCCAATGTATTAATGAAAGAGTTATTTGAAATCATCATAAGACTGAACATTTTTAAGGTAGAAGCCAGCAATTGTGTATTAATAGTACAATTTCAGAGGATGTTCTAATATAAATAAAGATACGCTAGAAGTTTAGAATTAGATCTCATTGAATTCAATAGTTTATTCCCAGGAACACTAAAACACTGAAGATTAATCGTTTTTTAAATATATTCTTTTGAATGGAGATTTCTAGAGTGCAAACATCATGTGAGACATGCATATTTTAACATATTTAATATAAGACACATTCAACCAAAAAGCTTAATGATCTATGACATATTTTTCCAAATATGATTTGTCCAGTCCTACTTTAACAGAATATTATGCAGAATATGCCTATGATACAATTTAGCTCCCTTATCTAGTACCTAATGCAGCTTATGTTTTTACTGCACCATATACTTTATTGATCAGGGATATATAGGACACCGAAGCTTTAAATAGGGCAAAGGGATTCTAATGAGTGCTATAGCATCTTCCTCCCTTTCCATTCAGTTGAACTTGTAATTTTAATTTAGCAGTATATGGTTCTAGTAACTATACTATTAACAATGGTGGCCTGTGGCTCCTAAAACAAAATAACACATTTTTAAAGATAGGACGATGAGGCAGGAATTATTCTGCTCTTAAAAGGACAAAAATAGAGGTTACTTAGGCAGAGAACGTGTTTTGGCAGCAACGTTGTGAAAAGGTGACAAACTGCAAAAAATTCTGAGGCATATTTTGAACAGGCAACCTATTCATTCTTTCCAGATCCCCATCAAATTGAAGGTGCTGGATTTTGAAATTTTTTTGCTGCTCTTACAGATTACCCTATGACGGGTGTCAGCAACCCGCAGCTCTGGAGCTGCATGCAGCTCTTTTGTCCCCCTGCTGTGGCTCCCTATTGGCTGAACCCACCACTGACTGGCCTCACTCCGCTCCCTCCCCTTCCAATCAATCCTTGCCTGGCCTAGGAGAGAGGAGACAAAGACAGAGAAACAGAGATACCCATTTCCCACAGAAACACTGGGATCCACAAAACCTGAATAGGCGTGGCTGGGAGGGGTGTCATGTGCCTGGGTGGGAGTGAAGGATGTCGAGTTGGCCACTCCCACCCAGGTTTTGTGAATCCTGGTGTTTTCTTTTATGTGGGAAATGGGTCCAAATGGCTGAGTGTTTAAGGAGGCAGACCCCTGCCCTATGAGAATGTAGCTCTTCCAAGTACAGGTAGTCATCAACTTATGAGCACAACTGAGCCCAAAATTTTTGTTGCTAAGCAAGACGTTTATTGAGTTTTGTTCCCATTTCACAACCTTTCTTGCCTTGGTTGTTGTTAATCACTGTTAAGTCAGCAACACGGCTGTTAAATAAATCTGGCTTCCCCATTGATTTTGCTTGTCAGAAAGTGGTAAAAGGGGATCGCATGACCCCAGGACACTGCAACCGTCATAAATATATTTGTAATGCATGTACAGCTTGATCGCCTCATTTAGTGACCATTTGTGGTTACAATTTTCAGTAATCTTCACATTTATATCTTTTGTAAAGAAAGGAAAGCTGAAGGAAGGTTGTTAAGCACTCAGTTTCATTAAGTGACTGCTTTACTTCATGGCTAAGTAGCTAGTCAAAATTCTTTTGGGTTTAGTTTTCATTTAGCTGCACAAGGAATACCTGTACTGGACTTCTTATATGCCATCCATAATCATGCTGGAGTTGGGTGGCCTTGACAAATCCAATAAAATAATAAATTAGAATTGGATTGTTAAACTGGACATCTTGTGGATTCCAATGTAAGTAGTCATGGATGTATACCAGTGGTAGGTTGCTTCCGGTTCTGCCTGGTTCTATAGAACCGGTAGTAAAACCAGCGGGAGGCTGTCCACCTGCCCGGACATCATCGTGAACAATTTGCTCATGTGTGGAAGCGCGTGCTCCCATTGCAAACTGGTAATAACCCACCCCTAATATATACAGTATGTGGAAGGACAGACTGCCTGAACAGATTAAAAGCATCTGTGCTCTTTCCTCCAACCTTCTTGGCCCTTCCCAATTGTCAAGACAACCTGGTTGTCAATCAAACAGCAGCTGCTGGGTACAGGAGGAGAGACAAGATGTTCATGGGCCTTGGGAAAAAAAGGTTGCACAAACACAGCCAAAGCATGTGAGTCAAATAAAGAGACAAACTAAAAGACAGACGGACTGGATTAGAAGAGGCAACAGAAAGGAGCAACTAAAAAAACTGGTAAGGGATACCGCTTTTTCCTTCCCTCAAAGCTGGTATGAGGTAGAAGTTCTTCTAGCCATTTCCCTAAGAGGGAGCAAAGATTCAAGAGAGAAGAACTAAGACCTCCAGCCAAAAAAACCAAGTACAAAAGATTAAGAAAAAGTCAGAAATTGACAACAAAAAATAGAAAACAAACTAAAAAAGATTGAACTCTGCAGAAAACATGCAACTCTACAGAGTGACAACAGAGAGTAAGACAACAAAAATATAAAAATCAGAAATGTATTAAAATGGAAAAATATAAATATAGTGAAAGAGGACTTTATAAAGAATATAAAGTAGATAAAAAGCTTTTAAAATACACATTGTTTTATTAAGTCATTTCTGAACTAGTTGAAGGCATTTATAACTTTTTATATGCAAGCTTTCTAAAATAAAAGTGCATCCACTGAAGGAAATACAAAAACCAATAAAGCCAACCACCTATCCAAGTTTCCCCTGTATGTATGTGTGTGTGTGTATATCTTATTCAGTAGTTTCACTTAATGCCAGTATTCCTTTTGGTCAAAGATAAGTTATCAATATTTTGTGATCTGACAGTATACTGCAGCTGTTTCTTTGTTCAGAACTGATCTTTGCAAAAAGTAATTCAAACCACTGGAGCATTCAGAAAATCTACAATGTAAAATGACACTTTCTAATTGTTCTGTAGTTGGTGGAAATATCTATTACGAAAACAGCAAAAGTACTGTTTCCTGGTGTGTCCTCCCTCCACTTTATTTTATGCCTAAAACATTTTCATGGTAAATGAAGGTAAAAAGTTCAAGCCTATTTCTAAAATGTTAACAAATACACATAATGTACAGGAAAATTCAACATTCATAGTACTGGTATTTCTCTTTTATTTAAGAACAGAATAAAGCATTTTTAAATATATTAATTTTAAGTATGCTACACAAACAAGACGCTGGTTTGCACATTAACAGTTTCCAAAACCAAGATTGCAATGGCCCTTTCCCACCCGAAATACTGATGCACAAACAGATTACTTTTTAGAACAAATATAAATTCAGAAGTCCCTTAGTAAAAAGGTAGTAAAGGAAAATTAAAATTCCACAGCTATGATGGCGACAGATCAAAATAAATATTTTGAGAACCAACTTTTCTTATTTTTACAGATTACTGATTTTTTTATTGTAAGGCATGAAGGTCTGCATATGGTTACCAAAGTGGTAGCCATAATCATGGGTATGGCTCGTTTGGACCACATCCAGGGTATAGAAGGGGTCTGAGCATTTAGTAGAAGAACCAATTCAAAAGAATAGCCCCTGGATAGGCTAATTCAAAAGTACTTCCATGTATTTCAAAAGTGACTTCACTTGGCTAAGCACAAGGACTCAAAAGTTTTTCATGGCAACAATATAGCAAATGAAATGACAATCCAGTGACACAAGAATGAATATGCTCATTCTCTTTTGACTTCACAGTTGACTTCCCACACAACTACCTTCTTAAACTTCTATTTACTGTGTTCATGAAATTGGATATAAAAACTGGACAGATTTAGCATGATGGAATGGAGACATATGACAAGAGGCACAAAAGATTAGAAAAATCTTTGAGCCTCTATCTCCTTGGTGAAACTTGGCAATGTTGACTCCTAAAGAATATTGTCTAAGGATCATGGTAAGAAAAATCACAACAGTGTTTAAAGATGAAAGAACAAGAAGGTAATATGCTGAACATAATATAGCACATTGAAATATCATTTTATGTTGTTATAATTCCAAAGAAACAATGAAGACTTTGGATTTTATTCAGATATATCCAAAAGGATCCAACTTTTCTTCAAGTATATACTGCTTGCTAAGTCAATAACCTTATGTATGTGTACCCTAAACATTACTGAAATATAATACTGGTAAGCATATGTGCAGGAATTCCTATCATTTATTATGGTGTATCTAAAATAGCCCAATATTTAATTTCAATGAAATGGATAGTGATGATTCCTGAGACTGGAGAGAGAAAGCTTTGTGTATAAATATGCAATGTATAAATCACCCCTATTCACATTTTGCAAGGCATGCAAATTATATCTTAGGAGCAGGTCACAGAAGATACTAAGGGTAATAATTTGAGCAACAAGGCTTGAAAAACCAATGCCTAACTAAAGATGGAGCTCTCTCCCCAAGTCAGTAATAGCACTTATTTGTTTGGCTTCTGGAAAATCCCAGAATGAGTGATGACAACTTACTGAAATAAATACTGGAGGAAATATACTGTACATCTTATGTTTACTTTGTTCTACATATTAGATGATCAGAACAATTAGGTATGCCTGATGAAGGCATTAATCAATCTGACATTTCTCTTCAAGTTTTTCCAGTTGCAATGAACTTGCATTGTAAATATTGAAAAATTTGACCAATAAAATAATGGCTTAAACAGGAAGAACATATTTCCCTTCAGAAAAGGGAGCTGTCCATTTAAAAGTCTCACTGATGATGGATCTGATTCCATGGGTTCTTCATGGAAAGAAACAAAATGGAAATATAGTATAGGGGAAAGGTTGCATTTCAGGAGTTGTTTTTGGAAACTAATTTTTTTAAATTATATTTTGGACAGTCCCAAGTCATCGTAAGGAATCTAATCTTGATCCTATGTTCCATGCAGAAAAGTGAACAGCGGCTGTGACAACAGGTGAAGCTGTGGTTAGTTGGCCTAATTTCCTATTTAGGCATTCTGGCTGCTGCAGGATGTGAAGAAATCCTCATAAAATCTTTTGATACCAACTACAACTACAACATATAGATTTTGCAGCAGAGTCAGGGAGCCAGACAGCTTGGAGTACCAACTTAAAGAATGTAACTTGGATTCTTGCTGATTTTCAGGCACTCCAACAGGCTCCCTTTCTGTGCAAGCTATCAATATAAGAAGCTTCCAGAGCACAAAGGCAGAAAGCCAGGCAATTTTTCCTGGGCTAAAAAGAATATGGGGCTGAAGGTGCAGGTGAAGATTCACTTGCTAGTCTTCTTTTTCACCTTGGTGGCATTGATATCTGCTTTTGTCTTCTGGATTCGAGAGAAGATTTCCTTAAACAGAGCTTTATATTCTGGCTGACTCTGCTCTAGTCGTTTGTCTACTGCTTCCACATGTTTGCTAAGGCTCTTCTCCATTGTTTTGAGCTCTTCCAGCTCATAACCCTCCCCGCAGAAGTCTCTAAAGGAGCTGTCGCGGGAGATGGGACGAGAGGTTTGTACACCAGCATGACGTACGCTGTCCTTATGCTGACGGCACTTGCTGAGAAGCTCCTCATACTTTTCCAGCAGGGCATGATATTGCTCATCCACTTCCCTCAGGATTGACATTCCCCTTTTTCGTACATTGTTGGCATGGAGTGTATAATTGCCTTCATGGCGGCTCACAGCATCCTTGGTTACAATGGCATTAAGGGCTGTGTCGCTACAGCTTTTCCGGACAGGATGGTTCGGAGAAGCTGCCATGGAGGATTCATGATTTTTCCTCCCATCTTCCTCAGAAAGGTCTATATAGTCAGATTCAGGAGCATTGTTTAATGGCTCCAGAAGTGTTTCTGATAGGTTGTCCTCTCTACTGAGGAGATATTTCTTGACTTGCTTCATCTGCTGGAGTTCCAATAATTCAGTTTCCAATTCTTTAATGCGCAATTTGCAGCTTTCCATCTCACAAACTCGTTGCTCAAGATCTGAGTACTCCTGGATGACTGATGTATACTCTCTCTCCACCCTTTCTTTTCGCTGCTTCTCCTGGATAACTTGGGACCGGAGAGAATTTACCATTGCTTGCAGTCGCTCATTCTCTCGTTCCAAGGGCATCTGGTTGAACTCCATGGAAGAGCTGTGGATCTGGAATGCATCCTCATATCTAATATTAAAAAGACAATATGGTTTGGCAAATTAACAGGATCCATGGGTAGATAGCATTATCATTCTAGTGAAGTGCCTAGTGAGACACTTCCGGATAGCCTAAGGATAGGCAATTTTCATACCTCAATGAAATAGATATGTGCCTCTGAGTTGCTAGTTTTCTATATGTACTTACCATAAATTCCGGCGTATAAGATGACTTTTTAACCCATTAAAATCTTCAGATAAGTGGGGGCTCGTCTTATACGCCGGGTACTGACCTTGCAAGATGCATGGCTGGCAAACTCTTTATTTTAACTGGAAAAGTTGGGGGTCGTCTTATACGCCCAGTCATCTTATACGCCGGAATATACGGTATATATTTTTCACAAAGGGTATTCAAATATGTAATCTCTGTTTATCACATACCCAAGATTCAGAAAGTAAATTTGTAGAGGTAGTCCTTGTCTTACAACTATTTGTTGAGTGACTATTTTAAGTTACAACAGCACATAAAAAAGTGAGTTATAATGGTCCTCATATTTACAATCATCATAGCATCTCATGGTTACATAATCAAAATTTGGACACTTGGCAACCAGCATATATTTACAATGGTCGCAGCATCCCAGGGCCATGTAATCACCATTTGTGCCCTTCCCAGCTAGCTTCCAACAAGCAAGGTCAATAGGATTCACTTAATGACTGCATAATCCACAACAACTGCAGTGATTTGCTTAGCAACCATGGCTAAAGGGGCATAAAATCAGACATGACTCACTTAATAACCACCTTGAGTAGCAATAAAAATTCTGGTCCCAACTGTGGTCATAAGTTGAGGACTACCTACCATATATAACATTATCAGAGATGCTGCTTCTCTTCTATGCTGAATGCCAGTGTCCTCATTTGAGATGGTGGTGGCAGGTAGGTTTAATTTACTTTCTGAAATCATACAAATGAGCCCTGACATCAGCTGATGTCTAAAATCTTATGTCTTTCTTATTCAAGCACCAGTTTTAACTTGCACAGGAAGAGTGAAAGGCTACAAAATTATTTCTAGAAAACTATACCTTTTTTCCAGCTGCCTTAGAGCCCCTTGTCTTAAAACAGGAGAATTCTGCTATACCCTGAAGTGACTGAGACCCTGTATTTCTCAATATAGTGCACTTCTGTAGTTAACAAGAGCTACTATTTCACAGGGACTATAATGGAACTACACTGATCCTTAATGGCAGTACTAAAACAGAAGGAAAAGAACCTACTTATTCAATTTCCCTATTATCCCTAAGATTCATACAACTTGGGTTCTTATTCAGTAGTTCGTGAAATTTCAGACCAGATTTTTACAGATGGTCTACAAATGTGACATAGAGAAAGCCCAAATTTTATTTTTCTGTTAAATTTTTATCTCCAGGAGTTCAAAGCAGCTTATGGAAGGATTTCCCTTAATTTTGCCCCCTCAATCAACATTGCTGGGATAGGTAGAATTGAGGAGAGAGGAACTGGCTCAAATTGATCTGGGGAATTTCCATGGCTAAAGGTGGACTTGAATGTGGATCTCCATGGTCCTAGTCCAACACCTATACCATATTAAAATCACCCTCCTTTTGTTGCTTTCCCCTTATTTCCCTCAATAATTCTTGTATCATTTTTAAATCTTGAGAAAAATTGGATAATGAGCAGAAGACAGAATAGTGCACAATGGCTTTTGATTAAGAATCTAATGCATGGAAACACTCTGAAATTTAATCTTGAACCAGGATTCAGTTAATACCAGGTTTAATTTAATTTAATTCCTAAATGAAGTTAATATAGTACATTTGGTAACAGGCTACAGGAATATGCCCACGAATGTTACTTGCTTTTCCTTTATATGGTACCATCCCTATTAATGACAATTTCACTTAGAGTATAAATTTGAACTATGTTGAAATAGATAAGGAGAAAGGAGGAGTTAAACAAGAAGCTATTGGAATTAAATAGGAAGCTATGAATTTAAGTTTCATTTCATAAAGAATTGGATAGCAACTAAGCAGAAGAAAAATTATTTCAATCACCAATAACCAAAAGGACACTATGTCCCTTGTGTGTTCTGGGCACCATACAATATTTTAACTGTCTGACTTACATCAAACACACAGATCTAACAGAGCAATTCTGGCAATACTCCTTGAACCTTGTTTTTATTTTCTGATGTGCTGTCCAGCCTTCCAAAAAACTGATATACTGATTTGACAATGGAGAGATGTAAAATAAGTAAGCATAACCATGGGGACTGGCCAATTCCCCTCTGAAATTTTGTCTGAGTGCCTTTGAATCTATCCAGTTAGTGGGAGGATCGATATAAAACAAGTACTGAGTTAATTGTATCTGGTTTAATTCAGCATATATTATTCCTTGACTCTTAATAAACAAATGGCACAGTCATTAATTGAAAAAAGCTTGTGGGTGGGAAAGGAATGAACAGTACCAGATTCCCCCATCTCTCATTCATATATGGACTAGAAAGAGGGCAGTGAAATCCCACTTAATTGTTATAAACCAGTATCTATAAAATTCAAATTTTATAAAGTTATACATAGCTTTAGGACATCTTGGGTAAAACATATCAAAGGTATGATAAGGACCTTTTTATATGGATAATTGTAAGATTTTGCCTAGAATTATTTTAGGACCTAAGGACAATTGTAATTATGTTTGCCAGAACTCCATGAATTATGTTTATTGATTGGTTCATTGATTGTTCAACTGTTTCTGCTAGAACCAGATGGGACACCAAAGAAATCTTTCAAAGATGACTGAATTGCAATTAGTGTTGATGATGAATGAGATTTCTGACCTTCAGTTGGTAATGAAGTAAAACATGAAGAAATGTGTATCTTCTTATTATTCTGTAATTCTCTGTCCAAATGAAGGAGTTTCCAAGTGTGAGAGGAACTCAGTCGGTGCTATGTATGTGCAATGCACACTGAAACTAATATTCAGGCGATAATGAGGAGTGCTTTAAATCAATACTGGGGAGAGTAACTTCTTGAAGTAATTTTTTCTATCCATTTGGTCCTGCTGGCATCAGATGAAACAATCACTGGAGCACAGTGTAGCCTATTTCAAAGCAGCCTCTTCTATTTGCATAAATTAGGGAGATATTACGTAAAAAGTAATCTAAAGCCTCTGTTGTGAACTGCTGCTCCTGCACATGGCAGGTGCACTTGTTTTCATTTCAAATACAATTTAATTGTTTGTTTCAGAGAGGGAAATGAACTTCAGATTTGCTTTATCTGAAATTGAAGTTCAGTTGCCTCAGAGATTTCTACATATAAACAACCCTAATGAGAACTTTTCAATGGCACTACAGGAAGTTTAATAATTGTTAAGTCCACTTTTTAAGTATGTATTTTCTTGCATCAGTTTTCTGCTACCTGAGTATTTATAATCTGGGAATTAAAACAAATTGTTAAATTTTTAAAAAGCCTTCATTATTGAAGACTTAAAAAAAAAAAAAATTAGAGTTTTCAGAATAGCACAGAAAATCCCAAACCTTGATTCAATTCAATGATGCATTGATTTCTGATATAACAAATGGAGATTTGAGAACTGTGAATGGCTCCAAATTTGGGAAACAACTATCTCCACAATTATTATGCAAATAGCTGAGAAGGAAAAAGACAGCGGTAAAGGTCCACACAAAGTTAAGCTACACTGTTGTGTCATCTGCTTCCTCTATAAATTAACAGATGGCCAAGTAGAAATATTTAACAAAAAATGAAGTATTTTCCTTGTCCAAAATACCTGGGACTTGAGCATAGTTCCTTGAGACAAGGAAATGTGTGGATTGTTCGACGCCTTTCTCTTTTTTCTCGGCGGACACGCAGCTGGTCTAAGCTCTGCAGTTCTTCCACTTGTTTTTGTAGCTCATCAACTTGATTTTGTAGTCCTTCAATTGTTTCTGTCAGGCTGTAAATAAATTCAAGATTGATGGAAAAGAAATGAAACAAAAAGCTGAGCGCTAAATTATATAGAATAAAATACAGACGTAACACGAAGAAATGGTTATACTATTCATACACCTATGCTTTCCTCCAAGCTATAATTATCTGCAGTACCATCTCTGGAGAATATGTATATGTGCCCTTCAACTAATTTTTTACACTTCAACAATTCTGGCTTGTAAAATGCAATTACATTTTCAGGGAAGTAAGCCTGTATTAGGACCAGCTAACTGTGCTGTCAGCTTTTCTCTGTTTCTTTTCTCCCTCAATACTAATTATGTATGCTTTCCCCCAAATATTTAAAGAAGCATAAAACAAAGAGTAACTATGTTTCTATCTGCCTATTTTTTTTCAGAAGTGCTAAATCATCAAAGTTGCTATTGTGTTATGAGCTGAACAGAACCTTCTCACACATCCCTTCCCCATCCCAATACATTTTCAAACACTTGCTTTTTCCATCCTACAAATCCTACCCTGGAAACATGAGATGGTATACAGGATACAGTCAATACTGTTTTCCAGTGGGAATTTGTGTGTTAGCATTTTTATTCGGAAATACCTTTAAATTACCCTTCAGGAAACAAAATGAATAATAGCACTGTAGTAGTGAAAAACCCAAAACAACGTATGAGGTAAGAGAAGTCACCTATTCACATGTCCATCTAATACAATTCTTTCCTTGTAGGGAAGTTGGCTAGCTGTATTTTTATTTATAACAGGTCCTCTCAAAAGAGAACATGTCTATGTATCTCTCTGCCACTATACTTAATGTTAAGTAATGTTAATTAATTTATTTTAATGCTGATTTCAATTTTGTTTGTATTGTTTAAAATGTTTATTGTATATTTTTTGTCTTATGTGAGCTGCCCTGAGTCCCTCGGGAGATGCGCGGCATATAAATACTATAAATAAATAAATAAATAAATAAATAAATAAATAAATAAATAAATAAATACTTAGGGACAAATGCTACCTTGCATACATTGTTTTCAAGAGAGAATATGATTACAAAACTTCCTCTTATTATTTCTGAAATCAGCAGTTTTTATCATTTAGAAGCTGCAAAATACAATAGTTGATCTTTCTAAAGATTGGAAAACAAACCTCCTCCCTCAGATGTGAATGCTCTTTCCACTATCTGCCAGCAATGCAACCTCTACCTTTCAATTTTTGACATACCCGAGACAAACATGATATCCCTGGGCCTCACTATATGATTTCAAAGTCTTTGTGAGCTGAATAAATTACCTTTGTTCAGCTGTCACTATAGAGAAAACTGCAAGATAACTGCTCTGAAGAATAGTGGGAACCCCCACTTCATTCCATTTACTCACTCCTCAGAGGTGCACTTCTCACTTGAACCCAAGGCATTATAGCACCCCCCCCCAAGCAAAATGCAGGGAAGAAATGGTAAATCCAGGGGAAGGGTGTTGATTGACTGCCATTTTTGCACTTTCTCCAACTGACTAGCTATATGCAAATTCAGGAAATGCAGCAAGACATGGTGCAGAGGCAAGAGGGGTATTGCCAATGTCTGTGTAAAGGTGTCAGTTATTTGGTCTTTAATATATATATTTTTTACTTTATGATTAACTCTGGGAAGAGGGGGTTGTATTTTCCTGTCTATGACTAACTATGAATGAAAAAAATCTGCTCCTTTGGGGATAGCAAAAAAAAAAATAATCTTAAATCTACCAATCAGACAAATGATTACCATTGTATCTTCTGCTGGGATGCCTTACTCTCTAGCACAAGCTTCTGATTGGCCAATTCTAGATCCCGTGCTGTTAAATCCAGCTGTTCATAAACTTTAGCATGTTGTTCATTCATATGCCGCAACATTTCCAGTTGTTTTGTCAAATACTAGAAAGAAAAACAAAAAGAAGTGCAGCCAAATCAATCCAATCTCTTCAAGAATAGCATAATTAAATGGGAGGCAGATCAATTACAACTTTTTAAATGTCTAAAAATGTGTCTCTAATCAGGCATGAATTTTAGGATAGCCTAGGGTTAGGCAATTATAAAAATGAGCAAATGGGACAATCTATCTTAAAAAAATAATGTAATCTTTTATTTCACTCAAAAAGTAGAATCTGTGGAGAGACGACTTAGGAGAAACTATGTTGGCGACAGTTACAGAAACATGTTGTAAACCCGAGAAATGAAGACAAGATTAGAAAGTAACTCAGATTGACTCTGCTTTAATTCCCTTCCTGGGTTATAAGATGGAGGGAAAGGAAAATACAGTCAGGATTCTTGTGTTCTAGCTTTTCTCCACAAAATTGAGCTTCAGTCTTTCTTGAGGAATCTGTTTCCTGAACTGACCTACATCAAAGGTCTGACCTCAATCTTGAAAGCCTCACTGTATCTTCCCTTCTCCCCCTCTTACATTTAATTATGAACTTTCATACAGATAATCAAATAAGACACACTGATTTAAATCCCTTTAAAGCAGCAGAAAATGCCTTCTGGAATTCTCTCCAACTTTTAAAAAAAACTACTCTGCATCATGAGACTAGAAAAGACAGGGGCTTATGATGAAGCTGTCAGAAGCATTCTGAGATGCTTCCCAGCTTCCTCTCCCAAAGATACATGAGGCACTCCTCCCACCCACCCATTTCCCCAATCAGGGCTGGTCATTTCAACACAATTTTTCTTATTGGTTTTCCCACATCAAATTACCTGTTTATTGAGAATTATTCCACAGAAAGTTATGAGTCTCCTTTCATCAGTGCTTCTCAACCTCAGTAATCTTATGTACGGAGTTCACCTCCTAGAATTCTCCAGCCCACACATCTCAAAAATTGGTGAGGTTGAGAAGCATCATTTTACACAATTTCTTTCTAATCTTTTGTTGGGTTAAAAAGAAAAATACTGTAGAGAACCTGGACTAGCTCAAAACAATCCACATTAAAGTTTCTGCTCAGGATGAAATTGTATAAATTGGGGGACAGAGGGTGCCACTGGATAGTGACAAAACACTCTGTCATGGAACCCTTATGCTCTGTTCTTCCAGAGCTTAATACAGCTTTGCTTCAGCAACTTTCATCTCACCCTCTCCCTAGTCATACATCTTTGTGGATACTGCTAATTTGACTGTCCTAAATTAAATCATACCCAAATATTTACATATATTTTCAAAGCAATGCTTAATGTACACTTGAAGCATGAATGGGTTATTTGAGTTATACATTTGTTTGTGCTTCCAGAGTCTCTGTTGACAGTACCTCTATCTCTTGCACTTGTTCCTCATTAGTGGTGTACATTTGCTGCAGAGAATCTTCCAGTTCCTTGTTCCGCTCCAGAAGCGTCTTCCCTAATTCGGCTGCTAAGTGCAAGTCTGAAAAGTAGACAAAACATATATACAGGCCTTTTACCTTAAATAATTTGGAATATACCATATATAATGATGGTAAGGTTGACTTGTTTAAATATTCTTAACCCATTTTTTTCAAGACCCAAAGCTGCCACTAAAAGCTGTACCAAACTGCAAAAGTAAAATCAGTAAACATCTGACATTACATTATTAAAAGTAACTTCTTCAATTATAATTCTTTTAATTCCAAAGAATCTTATGATAAAAGCCACACTTATTTTCTCCCCAATTCTTGCAGACTGGAGGTGTTTTTAAGCCTCTTATATAATTGAATCATTTCTCTCCAACATGATTTTTTCCCCTACATATGATAGAAATATTTTATTATTGGATTCAGCATACATATTTATGAGTGATTTAAACTTACTTATGATTTATTTATTTCACAGCTCAGCTGAAGGGCAAATTGTTCTAATTATCTTGCTCTGGTGGAAATTAGGAGTCAGCAGTGCTAATTGTATTTCTGCTATCCTAATTTCATGTTAAAATTCTTAGCCGCTCAGAGAAGATGTCCTGAAGAGTGGCATATAAATTCCACAGTAACAAGAAAAATAATGAGGAGGATGACTGGAACAGCAGAACTAGGAACATGTGCTTTATAGCATCTCTTATGACCTCTACAGAAAGATACACAACATCAGGAAAAGCATTCAAGTTTATCTTAAGGTAAGATGGATGGCCTATACATTTTATAAGTAAATAAATAAATAAATGCCTTCAAGGGATCCAAAATGTTCCTACTTTGCTGATACTAAGCCATCTGGAATAGAATATGATCATGGCAATCTGTTACTACTTCAGAGCCTCATGAAGAAGAATCTGAGGATGTGAGGGGCCCAGTCTAAAGAGTTTTTAAAAAGTGAGCTCCTTTGATTTAACCTGAAAACACAGTTAATATAATATTTGTGAGATTCTTGACAATGTATGGTAAAAACCAACAATTGTCTTTGACAGTTATAAACTTTTGGCCCATCCCTTTAAGAAATTAACTTCCCATTCTTCCTTCTTGTCAAGTGGCTGACACATGGACATGTAGCCACAAACAAACTAGTTATCCCATTTCTAAGGACATTTATTCAACTTCCTCTCTCATAATCTTGCTACTTGGTCAAAATGCAATTGTTCTAGTTGGCATTTAACTTGCTAGGCCAAATGTTATGTGAACTGACTCATTTTTAAAAAAACAAGTTTTATTAGAATTTTTCTTTCAATACATATTTTATGGACAGAGTGTTGACTGGGTCACATCTTATACCTCTTATACATGATCATAATTGTAATATATTCTAATCTTCCCATTTTCAATATTCATCTCTTTTATATAATCCTTTATCACAAATTAGTCATTTTTCACCGTATCTCATTATTTCAGCTTCTACCATGTTATTCTCTTTCCATAATTGTCATTTTCAATTTTTACACATAAATAACATCACTTTACGCCCTATGTGTTTAATGTTTATTGGATTTCTATGCAATATTTCTCCTCACTTGCAATTACATTAGTTATTTACCATATTTCTTCATTTCCAAAAGCATCTCTCAAATTCCTCCTTCCCAATCATTAGCATTTAAAATTTTTATCCTAGTTTACATTATTATCAAAGTTAGTAATATTAAACTTATTTTCACATTTCCATCTGCTGCGTTTTATCTTTTTTAATACTTCTATGTTTTTAACTTCTTGCATCTTGTTTAAGTTTCCCTTTTCAAAATCCTCTTCACTTTCTTTTTCTATATATTTCAACAATTTTCTGTTTCTTTTTTGCCTATTAAAGATTCACACATATTTTTAAACTCAAAAACAGCTCTTCATACATCTGCAACTCCATTTTGTAACAATTTACAAAATGGTTAAAACCTCCCCAATTTATAGCTCTTTACAATTAGCCAAAATTTAAAGTCTGTTTAATTTTCTTGTTTCTCTTCTTTTCTTCAATTATTCCTCTTTTCTTCAGAAGTAGAATGATCTCAATTATTAATAGCCTAAGTCCAGCAATAATCAAATCCAATTAAAAGTCTATCTTCCAAAGATTCAAAACTTCTCACAGAATCCAAATTATCTTCTATATGGCCAAGGTTGGGTCTTCCAGCAGTTACTTCTCCTGTTTTGTCTATTTCAGTAAAATATTGCAGTACTTTTTCTTTCCTCCAGCAGATGGCACTCTCCATTTCTATTCCATACAAAATATTTTTAAAAATATTTAAAAAAAAAATTATTAAAACCAGTTAATTGTTGAAATATCCAGAGACTTTAAAGTAGTCATAGAAAATGTTTTCTTCGAAACATCATTTTTTATTCCTTTAAATTTTTTTTTTACTTTCTCCAATTTTCCAAATATAAAACTTCTTAGGCTTTTTGTTACAGTTCCCGCTTCCCCCCGCCACCCATGTGCTTTTCCCCACCTCCGAGTACCAGGTAGCTGCTAATCCAAGCTCAGGGATTTCTTTAAAACTCCGATTTCAATTTTTCTTTTTAGTATAAATTGGCAATTATCTCACCCAGTTCCAGCACTCGGTCCAAACACCGCTCCAGCTCAATTCTTTGGTCCAGTTGTCCCACCTTCAAGGTGGCCACCAAAAGATGGCTGCCACCCCCACTTGGGAGAGCTGTTTCTGTTCCAGCAAGGAAACTGCTGATTCCTCGCGGTCCATGGCCTCTCCTTTCTTCACCATCCCTATAAGACGGCTATAGCTCGAAAGCGTCCCGGCAGTGGTTTGTTCAGCTGGATTTTACGCGGCTCATCGGAGCCCGCTATTTTCCAGTCCGTTCCCACTGCGATGTCAACTGGAAATCTGAACTGACTCATTTTAAAGTCATTCTATTTGCTTGGATTTTTATATTATAAGTTTTTATTTGAGGCCTTTATAGTTGCAGGATAGAGACTGGCAGAGCTAGGGGGAGGAGTTAAATGAGGCAGCAGTAGAGTCCTTACATAGTCACAAAAGAATGAAGTTCAACCCCCCCTTGATTGCTACTGAGCCGTATTTAATCCTGTACAGTTGTAAACTGTTAATCTGAGAAAAATCCTGTGCATAGGCTTTAGCAATAAATCTAAATAAATTTAGAACCTTCATGTGTAGACCTGGTTTTTGGCAATAATTGCTATTCTATTCTGCCCTGATAATTATGAGAAAAAAACCCAAAAACTGATAACAAGATGTTGTATGATGGTATATAAGTGCAGCCTAAAAAGTAAGCTTTATTTTTTTTATATTGTCCTACAACTTTAACTGCTTTCTACATTGGTTAATTAATCCAGAGTGCCTTGTAACTTACAAAACACTTACAATTTTGTACAACTGTCCAATCCTTATTGTCCCTTTCTTATCCTCATCAGTCATTTTACCATGTCTTCCCAGCTGCCTTTACTTCTGCTTGATCACCATTTTGTCAATGCAATGAGAGAAGATTGGTGTATCAGCTGTCTCAGGTGGAACGTCACAGAGACTTTCAAATACAGCTGCCCATTTAAATGACAACTCTCTCAGGGCAATATGCTATAGGGAAATGTCTTAATTATCCCACCCTGGTGGGAAGCAGAAGGAAGTAGTGCTATCACAGAGGTGCTAATTGAATCACTGCCTTTTACTTGGGTTTCTCTGAATTTAACAAGCTACTGGTGTTGGGTAACTATTATTTGGAATCGGTTGCTATAGTAAAAGGAGACAGGTGCCCCACTTCTTTCCATCTGCTTCATTCCCCATACTTATATAGTTCAGGTTTCAGATTTAAAATGCCTTTCCTTTAATAGCTCTTTAAGACATATATGGGAAGACAAAGATTTAGTTAGCCTCCACTGAATCTATTGATAACAACTTTAAAAACACTCAGAGAAGGTATTTAAAAGGAAATGAGAATTGTGGTAAACATATCTACTTTGCAGACAAGAGGTAATGGTGTACAAAAACAAAAGAAAATTATTAGGTCAGTTTTGCTTGATTTTTCTTTATAGGTAGACTTCTCAGGAAGCACAATATAATTTCTAAAGCCTGGCTTAGGACTTTGCTATTCCTGAACTTTGCTATTTGGTATTTGTTGGTTATTCCCCAGAAACCTGATCTCCAGTTTTGAGTACTATAGCACAGAATGAATTGTTAAGAGTCAATTTAATGTTAATTGCAATAATAATATGCAAAAACCCTGGCTGCCAATTGTAGTCTTTGAATGGGCCATATTAACAGGAAGTGATAATTACTGCTAAAAAGACATACAGGCATCTCCAATTTTCTAAGTGTGCTCAGGAGACGGACAGCATAACAAAAATGAGTTAGATGGAAAGAGAAACAGTATTAATTAGTTTTTATATTCCTGCCATATTCCATTATCAAAGTCTCCATCCAAATTACAGCATTACATGAAATACTTGAATTTTCTAACATTAACCCCGTGTCTTGAAAAACACACAATAAATAAATTACTCAGGAAATATAAATCCAACTATCCCACTATAGGCTAGGTACTTAAAATTAAGCTGATAGAAACATTTAGAAATCCTCGAAGAAAAAATAGCTTTCCTGATATTAACGTGATAACTTGTATAGTAGCCCTTCCTTTAGTAGTCCATTTAGAAAAATACTGTATCTGCAAAGAAGACAGAATAGCTAGACAGATAAATTAGAGGATAGGCTCCTTGAAATACCTTCTCCTTTGGATTAACTGAACTTTTTGAATTACCTGTACCTGTAATTCTACATACAACACAGTGCAATAATTCAATTGAAAGGATAATAGAAATATCAAACTAAGAGCCTTTCCACATGAAGCCTTTATACTAGTTTGAAAGCAACTCTGGGCTTCTGCAATCTCACTTTTTTTTTTTATTTCCACTTATATCCCGCCCTTCTCCGGAGACTCAAGGCGGCTTACAATTTCAAGCACAATTCAATATGCTTAGCAAATTCCTTCATTCCTTGTAAATGCCTGCTTATTTGGGGGTTTTTTGCTCCCCCCAAGCGGCATTTTTACAAAGTCAGCTTATTGCCTCCAACAATCTGGGTCCTCAGTTTACCTACCCCGAAAGGATGAAAGGCTGAGTCAACCTTTAGCCTGGTGAGATTCGAACCAACACTAATTGCAGGCAACTGGAACTAAGTGGAATCACTTAACCAGAGCACTAAGTGCGCCACCGAGGCTCTTAATGTCCAATATATATACACAAGCAAAGTCAGAATTAAATTGCACTGAGACCACAAGAAAAATCACTACTGTGGAGCCTGTGATCCATTTCCCCTTGGCAGAACCTTCTTCTCACGATGCCTTCCGGCTCTTGAGTTTCAGGTCTTTCAAGGAGAAAAATAGAATTTTTTTCAGGCATAGGTGTAGTTGGGTTTTGTTTCATTCTTTGCAGAAAATCAAATGAATAAAATAAAATTATTGTTGTATGGTGGGAATTTGATTGGTAACTGCTAGGTATCAGCATAGACATATTCATGCTGATTCAGTAAAGTAGAAAAGCTTTTGAGTTTTTCCTGTATTTCTGAGGATTACGTCACTCATAACCCTCTCTATTCATCATGCGGCATCTAATGCTGGGATTGGGGTTACATTAAGTGGATTAGGAAACCCAGGATTTTAGCATCAGGGTTTTAAAACCAATCTAGCAATGTTACTGTAGGAGTTAGAGGAGGTAAAATAGAGAAATTGTGGTGAAATATAATTTAATATTTTTTTCTATAACTGAGTAATAATACTTCACTGAAAGACAAAGAAAATGTCTATTTAAATGTTTATTAATTTATTACTTGATCAACAATTTCAAAAAGACTGTATATGATTTACAAATAATACAAACATAAAAATGGAAATAATAAAGTAAACATAAAGAAATCCATAAAGCAGTAAGAATATATCTTCCTGTCCTTTAATGCATCAAGCAAAAAACCAACAACATCAACCACAATCATCCAGTGTAGGGAAAATACTCTCTATCACTGAAGTTGTTGCAGAACCACCAAGTCTTAGTGGTTCTCCTGAAATCTAATTGGGCTGGTGCTGACTTAACCTTGGGTGAAACAGAAAGAAAAGGGACAACAGAAAATAAAACAAACTAACACGTCCCCCCCCCCCCCCAAGAATCTCTGATGATAGCAATCATTCAAGAATGGGTCTCAAAATAAATACGACTAGATCCTATTAGATGGTAACAAATTGCATATCCAGGTCCTGAATAATTGAAGGCCTACTTCTTTAATATATTACATTTTTTTTAATATCCAGAGATTTTGCATGCATATTGTTGGCTGGGTTCAAACATTACACTAAACTAGATTTGCTTTAGTTATTGTTTGTTAAAGAAATTGTTATGAATATGTTCTGGGAACCTTGCCAAGCCATTAGCCATGTTTTATTAAATCTGAGTTCACGGACTATGCTTACAAATAACTATCTAAGTTAGTGTGTATATATATATAGTGTGGAAAACTAAAAATATTACAATACAATAAATGAAAAAGTAGACTTATCCTTAATCTTTCTGCTATTACAATGCATTCATTGGATATGTTCAACATAAAGATATGGAGACAGAAATAGTCTCCCCTGGGTTTTCTAAAATACAATTCTTTATGCTCTAATTTGTAGCTTGTCTTCTTTACCATAGTAATTTCAATATTCATTATTATATGGAAAAGCCAAAATAGAACAAGCTTATATGTAGTCTTCCCCATTTTCTCCCATTTGGAGTTAAGCATAAAGGCACTGACAAACACAGCGGCATCTAGATTGAAAACCAGGATTACTGCTTTTGAATAAGACAGAATTTTATGTCAATTCTGGCATAAGGTTCTGCTTAGTTTTTACTTCGTGTGACCATTGTTCCCTTGAGCCAGGTGAAATGGAAAATTGAAGACTTCTTGATTTAAATAAAGGAAGAGGAAAAAGTGGAACAGGAATGAGTGTGGGGAGAGAGAGGGAGGGAGGGAGAGAGAGAGAGAGAGA
>JANHFM010010771.1:144459-155969 GCA_032468115.1 Grayia smithii | reverse complement strand
AGTTTACTTCTCCGAATAAAATGAACTTTTGAGACATGATCGAGAAGGAATTTTCTTTCGGTGAAGGTCTTCTGGAAAGCTGACAGCCTGGGTTTGAGACCAAAGTGCTGTGCAACGGGTGAGCTCCTGTTCTTGCCTCAGCTCCTACTCACCAGCAATTCGAAAGCATGCAAATGTGAGTAGATAAATAGGTACCACATTGGCGGGAAGGTAACAGCGTTTCATGTGCCGCAATGTATAGTCATGCTGGCCACACGACCACCGAAATGCTTTCAGACAACAGTGGCTCCCTAGGCTAAGAAACAGAGATGACCACCGTCCTCTAGAGTTGGATATGACTGGACAGGAGAAACCTTTACCTTTATGTGTATAATAAGTTTTATAACAACATGTTATGCCACTGTCTATTGCCTTAGCCACTATGCGAGTAGTCTTCAAGTTATGACCATAATGGAGCCTGCCTATGACAGTCGTAACTGGTGACAGTTGTAAAGTGGATTGGTCATGTGACCAACCCAATTTTATGGCTTTTTTGTTGAGTGACCACAATGATCATAAAGTCAACCAGCGGGCGTGGTTTTGCCAGAAACTGGAAGTAAATGCTAGCTTTTTGGCGAAACCATCGTGAAATGTGGTCACATGGCCTTCATTCATTATCTTCATTCAGCTACTTTTTGATCTCTCTATTTCCTGAAAACGTGGATTTTAAATAATTTTGTCGTGTCATTCAGTCAAAATGAAAAAGAACTCATCGATTTCTGTAGATCCTCAGAAATAATATTTACACTAATACAAGATACTTGAATGTTTTTAATTAACTCGTCCTCTTGGTAGAGGTTCAGTCAATGGCATCTTCAGCCTGTGTATATTCACTTCCCGGACGATGTGCTTTTTTTTTTTTAACAAATGAAGGCAAAAATGTGTGTCCCAGGATAATGTTGCAGGATCCAATCTTTTTTCTTTCTTTTTTTAGATGCAAAGTCTTCTACAAGAAAGATAACGAATTTAAAGAAAAAGGAGTAGGAACGTTACATTTAAAACCTGCCAGCAATCAGAAGACTCAGTTGTTAATACGGGCAGATACCAACTTAGGTATGTGACTTTTCTTAAAAATCGTTTTGCAAAATACGTTTTCATTATAGGGTTTAGGCCAGTGATGTGCTAACCTTTTCCTGACCGAGTGCCAAAAGCGCATGCGGGCATACGTGAGTGCACACCCAAACCCCCAAAATACAATGCACGCACACCCCGTGCATGCGCGCATGACCCATATGCCCTGTGAATGCGTGTGACCCCGCACGCGCTCCGTGCATGTGTGCATGGCCCCCCACACGTACCCCGCCCCCACGCATGCACGGCAGAGACCTGAAGACCAGCTGGCCAGCGAGAGTTGCGCTTGCATGCACGGCGGACCTGAACTGGAGCAACGGCTCACATGCCCACAGAGAGGGCGCTTTGTGCCACCTCTGGCACATGTGCCACAGGTTCGCCATCACAGGTTTGGCCTTTTCAGTCCATGAATTATTGATTGACTACAAAAACAATTTATGAAAAAAACCCCACAGTTTAAAACAATGAAAGTATAACAAAAAGTAGCAAAACATCCAAGATATCCTTAAAATCATGAGTTTAAAAAAAACTGACTATACATCAAGGGTTTGTCTTAAACCATTTTCTCAACTTCGGCAGCTTTAAAACATATGGACTTCTCCTCCCAGAATTCCCTAGTCAGCATGCTGGAAGTTCACACATCTCAAAGTTGTTGAGGTTGAGAAACACTGGTCTAAATAAAAATGTGTTCCATGTTGTTGGAAGAACAAAAGAAGAGCTAACTTAATCCCTTCTAGCAAAAGCTTTTTCCGAACTTGCTAGCAATATTGACAAAAGCCTCTTCCTGTCAGCAGTGTATTTCAGATAGCCTAAGACAGGGGTCTGCAACCTTAAACACTCGGTGAGCCATTTGGACCCATTTTCCACAGGAAAGAAAACACCGGGAGCCACAAAACTCTTCCCGTGCCTGACTATTTCCTGAGTGGCCAGAAAACTAGCAGTTGTGATGCATATTTTGAGTGACAGGGAGCCGCAGCTGAGGGATGAAAGACCCACATGTGGCTCCAGAGCCGCGGGTTGCTGACCCCTGGCCTAAGAGAAAATCTGAATGCCTGAGTAACACTAAGGCACAATATCGTCTTTTTGCTAGCTTGTTTCAAGTCAAATTGGGCTTTATAGGGTATAACCAAATCATTGTACTGTGTTCCAAAATAAGCTAGTAGTTTCACTAGTAGTAGTGAACTGGTTGTAAGAGTTGCGTGGTTAATAAGACAGACTAGCTTCATTCCAGAGGCTCTTTCCAAGCACTTAAAAAGCCGAGCCACCTACCTAAAATACACTGCAGTAGGTCATCTGAGTTGAAAAGGAAGAAATCACGTGGCTAAATCTGATATTTCCCCATCAGTCTTAACTGTATCTCGTGAACTGTTGACGCCCAAACATCCAGGAAGCACATTTAAAGTACACACTCGAATCTCCAGAGGAGATGTAACACTCTCCAGGAAAGCTGAGTGACCAAGACTCTGTTTATCTGGAATCAGGTTCAGTTTGTTCTTATTCAGAGCGACACAACCTCATGGCATGCTCTAGGATTCAAGCAGGTCCCTCGCATGTAAATAAAAAGGAGAGAACATTTGAGAAGAAGACCTTGAGAATTAATCTCTGCAAAGATTGGGCATTCTGAAAAGCAGTCCCATTCCATCCAGGAACCTTGAAAGGTTGTTAGCATCAGAAACCACCAAAAGGCCCAGTAAAAGTATTATGTGCACATTCCCATTGCCAACCATTCATCTAAGACGATCAAAGTAACCTTACCCAATAAACAGGCCTCCCCTCCATGAACCTGCCCAATGTTTATTTAAATTATTTTTTTATATCCCCAGACTCATACGACCCTGGATACCTTTAAAAGAATGTGTGAAATTATTTTAAGAAAAGGGCCACTCTAAATTATAGTGAGAGATTATGCTACACAAGCCCTATAGGTAAAGGTTCCCCTCGCACATATTCTTCAGTGACTTTAAACTGATTTGAAAAGGAATTTTTCGGGGCATTTTTCCAAGTTTTCAGTTCTGTCGAAAGTCTGCAAGATCTAATTAACTCAGAGATGACAATGGGAGAAAAAGAATATCTGTATATCTATTTAAAGGTAAAAGTTCCCCTCGCACATATGTGCTAGTCGTTCCTGACTCTAGGGGGTGGTACTCATCTCCATTTCAAAGCCTATGAGCCAGTGCTGTCCGAAGATGTCTCTGTGGTCATCTGGCCGGCATGACTAAATGCCTAAGGCGCACAGAACACTGTTACCTTCCCACCAAAGTAGTCCCTATTTTTCTACTTGCATTTTTTATGTGCTTTCGAATTGCTAGGTTGGCAGAAGCTGGGACAAGTAACGGGAGCTCACCCCATTACACGACACTAGAGATTTGAACCACTGAACTGCTGACCTTTCGATCGACAAGCTCAGCGTCTTAGCCACTGAGCCACTGCATCCCCATTTCTTTCCACTAATGATAGTGAATGTGGCATTTGTTCCCACTCATTTTTATTCAGTTGTTTGCCCTACCAATATTCGTAGGGATATGGTTTTCTCCTTAGCAATTCCTTGATTAGGATATTATTTTCTGCTTAGTTGTTTATCTGCTTGATTGATTGTCTCCTTGAGAGTTCCTAGACTATGGTATTGTTTTCTATGTAAAGTATAATATTAAAAGTTCTTCATAATGATTTGAGTCAACTTTTGGCATAATCTTCTAAGGTTTAATGGATGTTGACTTCTGTAGTGTCTTTGAATGAATTAATGTCTGATCCTTGGGGTGTTTTAGCTTACTGTACCAATTTCTGGTTGGAATCTCTTGAATTTGGAGAACTTTTGGAAGATACGCTTATTTTTCCATGTCTGTTTCTATTTTTGTTGTCTTCAGGGACGTTATTATACTGCTTCTTATTCTAATAGCTTCTGCTTTTAAAAAAGTTCTTATCTGAAGTTTTAATTTTTTTCTACTCCTTCTCTTCAATTCCCTTTATCTGTTTTAACATCGTTTGGTTTCTTTTGTTTCTTAATCTTTGATAGTCTCATTTCACATCCATTCTTTATCAACTATTTTGATTCTATGCCATAGTTCCTCTAGTTGCTTATTACTGAAGTCCAGGACTTCAAAGCTATTTCTGATGTTCTCGGTGGAAATTTGTTGTCTTTGTTCTTCCACTTTAGCTTAACTTGGAACTTGCACAAAATCAGTTTATGATACATTGTATAGTCAGGCCCCAGTCATATTTTTGCGGTTATAACTGAGCTGTTCCATCACCTCTGCCAATAATATAGTTGATGTAAGTAGATGTCAGCTTGGTTGTCTGAAGGTTGTGTTAGCAATGAAGAAATCATTGTATTGGCAGAAACTAATGAGTTGTTCTCATGCTTCATTTCTGTTTCCTAGGCCATATAATCCAACTACATTTTCTTTCTTACTTTTTCAGATTTTGGCCTTCTAATAGCACATCTTGTTTATTTCAAATTGAATTTGATCAAAAAAACTAATCAGCCATTTCTTCTGCATTGGGATTTGGAAAATAAAGTTGGATAAACCTAACATTTGTGATTTTATTGTTTACAGTTCATTGCAATAGAAAGCAAACACGTGTGTCCAAGGAAAGACTGTGCCCAAGGAAAGACTGTGCAGTGAAGAAATTACTATCTTCAGCAAACAAAACTTTTCTGCTCAGTAAAGTAATGTCTAAATCGTTTGAGATTGTCCTCACTAAGTTATCATTTTGCAATTTGCTTCAAGGTTGTACTGAAAACAATTGCTTGAAAACAGTTAGCTAGTATATATAAGAAATGGATATATTTAAGGAATATAGTTCTCCCCAATTATAGTAATAATACTTACTGTACAATGGTTATTTTGGCCAAATTGAGAGCCACTTCCACTAGAATTCCATTCCATTCCATTTTGTTCTCCTGGACCATCATATACTGTAGCTTTCACAGATGATCTATAAAAATACTTGATCCATTTATAGGTGTGTTTTTGTGCTCAACTTATCTCAAATGTCTCACCCTTCCTCTCCTTTCTCATGAGTACTGAATGCAGATTTGTTGTGTTATCCATTGGCTAAATGTGCAAATACTTCTTGTATTAAAGCAATCACCTGTGACTAAGTGTTTACTGGTAAGGAATTTAAAGGAACATATTTTATAGTTTGAGGATGGTGGCAGGAACAGTCAGTTATTGGCATAATGACTGGAAATATGCAGGAAAACAAAGCCGTTGCAGGACAAACCTGCTTTTCTATTTTTAAACTTTTGAAGAGGAGGCATTCAATTTGAAATACAAGCAACTACAACATTAACCAAAAAAATTATAGTAGGGCTTATATAATTAAAAAAAAACCTCTCATATATTACAGTAGGCTAAAAGTAATTGAAAAGTGAAACAACTGGTTAGAATGCAGTATTGCAAGCTAAGTCTGCCCACTGCCAAGAGTTCGATCCTAAGCCGGTCAAGGGTGACTCAGCCTTCCATCCTTCCAAGGTTGGTAAAATAAGGACCCAGATTGCTGGGGGCAATAGGCTGACTCTGTAATCCTCTTAGAAAGGGCTGTAAAGCACTATGAAGAGGTATGTAAATCTAATTGCTATTGCTGTTTAGTATCAATATAGGATTGAGTCCTTCAATTTGTCATTAAATCTAGATCATATATTTCTTCAACTTCCCATTTTTAGTATTAAATACTTATCAAAATTGATAACAGGCCTGTGTCTTGAACTTACTCCTTAAAATCAGGAAGATACGTTTCTTTTCAGTATGTAAAATTATCCTCTTGGCCAGATGCAGACTTGGTAGAGCCACAAAACCTGCTCAACTAGTTTATACTTTGCTTACCTCCTTTTACTTTTGCCATTTCTATTTTAACGACATATTGCCTATTTGATAAGGTAGTTTTCTTCATCATAGCCAATTTTTAAACAAGTTTTGCCTTACTTCTGAACAACCTTCCATCTTTATAACAGTGTAACTTCAGACAAATGTAAGCCAGGAAATTAAACATATGTTTCCTTCTCACACATCTTCCCTAAATACAATTCAAAGCCATGATTGTTTCAAATAACTGCAGTTAGTCAAGAGCTGTTGCATGTTTATTATGTCATGCTGGGAAAAGAGATCAACCGAAGAATATAAGTTTCATATTTTGACTTACTGGATGCATTCCATTAAACCATAATGACTAGAGTGCTAGAGCTGTTCAATGTAATAAAATATGTTCTATATAGTTTTATTATAAAGAATGACAACCTTTTATGTAATTGAAAAATTATTTTTTTTAAATTTCCACTTATATCCCGCCCTTCTCCGGAGACTCAGGGCGGCTTACAATTTCAAGCACAACTCAATGTGCTTAGCACATTGTTTGTAAGTATGTTGTGGTCCCTGAGTCATAGTTGAGTCTGAATTTGCAGAAAATTGTGCATTGCTCTATCTATGCATATAAAGTTGTATCTCATTAATTTTCCAAAGGGGCCATTTTGACAGGAAATCTATTCTTTAAAAAAGTTACCGCTGCTATTTTTAACCTTGTCTTGTTTAGTTTTTACTAACACCCTTGTATTATTTTTCTTTGACTTTTTTCCTGGTCAGTTGTGGCTTATTGTATTAATGATGCATTCATGTTTATTCTGTCTGAAATGTTGGATTGCTTTCATGCTACAGTGTAGTATGTAATATTTTTCAGCCTTATATTTTAGTAGAGATTTGCAGAAGTTATTTTGAGGTATCTTGACATATTTATCAGATCAAATATTAAGCAGGATGAATATTGATCATAAATGAATATCAAAATGAATATTTTATAGCTTTTGTGTTCCCAAATTGATTTTTATTTGTTTTTCAGCCCGTAGAGGCCACAGACGATGCCTTCTGGGACCAGTTCTGGGCAGATACGGCTACTTCAGTTCAAGATGTCTTTGCTCTAGTTCCAGCTGCAGAAATCAGAGCTGTGAGGGAAGAGTCTCCTTCAAATTTGGCTACTTTGTGTTACAAGGTAAGATTGAGAATATTTTTTTCCTATTGCAATTCAGCCATAGCAGGCCTGGGCCTTCTATGGCCCGCGGGCCACATCCGGCCCTTTGGCTGTCACTGTCCAGCACACGATGGTGGCGACAGCAGGGACCATGGTGGTGGTCCTATTGGTTTGAAACTCCACAACAGTCTCTGTTTCACATTTGGTCCCTTGGAAAAATTAATTGCCCACCCCTGAGTTATAGGGGTGAATTGCCTGCTTAATTCAGTATGGTTTATTTAGCAAAAACAGTTTCAACCAAGATTAAATTCCTTACACTTTTGGTTACACTTTTAACCAAATTCAATTTCAATTGTATGTCTAAATCCTATGCTTAGGATTTTCCCTTTGCTATGCAGCCATATAGTGCTCCTGATTTGAACTGAGACCACAATGAAGGACAGTAGTTGTTAAATCCTTGTCCCCTATTGCCATTTTCCAGTAAAAACTCATTCCCAGCCTTTTTGATCCTGAAGCTTGTTATTTTTATTTGGGAGGAGGAGAAGGGTATATTTTCAGTGGAAAAATAGTACAATGAAAAATGCTTATCTATTTTTCTTGCACCCTGTTTCAAATCCAGATTGGGTGGCCTAAGCATTTAGTTAATTTAACACAGATTTCCTAATATGTATTTTCCTGCAAAAAATGGGAATTGAAAATTAATTATTGTTAATGTAAATTAGATTTAACCATATTATTTTTTTGTTGCATATGCCTTCAGTTTCTTCAGATTTTTAATTCATATTTTTTGCATTTCTCAAAGGTAACTAGCTTCAATAATATTTCAGTATTCAGCTACCAAACATGGTAGTACAGTTTCAAAACAATGTGTACAAAGCGCATGTTACAGGAAAGTGTATTTTCTTTCATGTTTACCATAAACTAACTGGAGACTAACTTTATATGCGTGGGTGGAAATGTAGAGTTTTTGTACTACCTGCAGAATTATATTCCTACAAACATTATGAATTCTATAGAAGCAGTATTTCTTAGAGAACAAATTACTTTAAAATAATTGTGGGGGAAAGATATTGCATTTTTTTTCTGAAAAGCACTGACATTAAAAGCATCTCAGTCACATATCCCTAAACAGGTATCTATGCTGACAAGATTGTCTCCAATTTCTAAAAGCTACACTTCACTTCTTTCCACATTTAAATTATATGTGTTTCATCTACAAAGTCGTAAGAGCTCCTCTGTTACAGAGATTCAACTCTTTAAAGAATCTTCATGGTAATTTTCCTAGAACAGGCTGGAAAACGAGGTTTTGACATCATAGCTTAAACCTTGGAATTCTATTTCTCTCTCACATTCAAGCATTATATGCAGCATATATGCAATCTCACATGAATCAAGCTGTCACATTCTGAGGGATTGTCTTTTTATGATAGATTTCCAGAGTATGTCCAAAAGGCATTAGCAACAATATAAAACAATTGCCTAGTCATCGTGGTATTAAGCTTTTAGTCGGTAATTTAGAAACCTGAGGCACTGGGCAAAAATTGTTACCTGCATACCAATAGTTCTTGTCCTTTGCTTTTTTCTAATTCACTCCAGGCTGTGGAAAAACTAGTGCAGGGTGCGGAGAGTGGCTGTCACTCTGAGAAAGAAAAGCAGATTGTCCTGAATTGCAGCCGTCTCTTGACCCGCATCCTACCGTATATATTTGAAGATCCCGATTGGAGAGGTTTCTTCTGGTCAACTGTTCCAGGGGCGGGGCGAGGAGGGGTATGTGTTTATTAAATTGCATTATTCCTTTTCTGGAGAGAGGAGAAAGATGCAGAAGCCAGAGCTGTTCGTTAATCAAAGGGCATTAATGGGAATCTAAATTTCTTACCTGCTGGATTATGTTTATTCACAGTGGAGGAACTCTTATCAGGTTTGGGCATATTTGCCCGGTGTAATTTGTCTTGCTCTGATCCTTTTAGATTTCTGTCTTTTAGAAAAATGCTGCAACATTTGAGAGATGGACTGAGACTCATGAATGGAAGGTTGATAAATGAACAGTCTATTTTTATCGCATGTTTTTTATAGTACTATTAAAATTGAATTTCCACCTATGGGAATTTCAAGAGAAAGTTTTGAACAGTAGCAAAAATCAACCAAAATACAAATGAAGCCTGGACTATTTTAAAGTTAACTTTTCAAACAGGACTAAGAGGGAAGAAAATGAAATGAACAAACATGGGTTTTTCAGTAGAAAAACAGTGTAAACATATATGTGACCCAGAGGTGGGTTTCAGCAGGTACTGACCAGTTTTGGAGAACCAGGAGTGGAAATTTTGAGTAGTTCGGAGAACTGGTAGTAAAAATTCTGACTGGCCCCAAACCCCACCTATTCTCTGCCTACCAAGTCCCAGCTGATCAGGAGGAAATGGGGATTTTTGCAATAACCTTCCCCTGGATTGGGGAGGGAATGGAGATTACAGTATCTTTCCCATGCTATGCCACCAAGCCATGCCATGCCATGCCCACCAAGCCACACCCACAGAACTGGTAGTAAAATTTTTTGAAACCTACCACTGACGTGACCAAACATTTAATTATTCAGGAATTATTTTGATTTTCAGTAACAGTGGCAAATAGTAAATACTTTTAATATTTGCTAAGTCATACATAGAGAGGACCAAAGAATCAAGGAGTCAACAGTACTAGTGGTTCAGTCCATTTACACACACTGTGAGATGAAAAAATATTTTCACAGTATGTAAAAGTATTCCTATCATATGTTCATTTACTGAACAGTAAGATCTTTGTTCTATCATGATTCTGCCTATCTCTGGAACTGGAATATTTTCTGGAAGCGAGTTCCAACACTGTGTACATGTACTAACCTTTTGTGTATGTTTCACTGTATGCTTTTATATTTATTCCTGAATGTCCCGAATATATTCATTCTAAACCATTGCCTTTCATTGTTGTTCCCAGTACAGCAATTGAAAGAGCTGTTTTACCATACATGAATTTTAATTTACTTTGTTGCAGCACAGGCTTGGCTTGGCATATATCCCATTACTGGTTTTTCTAATGTGGAGGAATTATTTTTGTGTGGTGGCTATGTATCCCTACTGTATCTTCTCTGCATGCTTTCTGTCCTGTGCCCTATTCTTAAAATCCACATACCTTGTGTGAATAGTGTGAGAACTGACATTGATGCCTGTGTAGAGTTTTGTGAACAAAGTACAGGCACAAGGTATGTACATTCACATAGAAAGTATGGTTATTGAAGCACCAGGAACCATTATAACTCCAAAAGAATATGCCTGAGGACTCTTCCAAAAACTGCTCTCATCAGAAAGACTGAATCCAGATTCGTGTTTCACTCCCTCCCCACCAGTAATGACTTAATTATTTTTCAAAGATGTTTTAATCCACTTTTTTTTACCCATCTTTGGATCATTTGGTTACTAAATAAATAAAAATGTTCATGATCCTGGCAGTAATTAAGAAGTGTGCAATTAGGATTGAGCATCTTTAGTTCTATAGTAATACTAAAAATGTTTTGCTATCATCTGGAAACACCTATATGAATCTTTTTTTTCTCCTAGTTCCATGTTTCTCCCATTTCCTGTCAAAGAATGTGACCAGAATTCAAATCATGGTTCAAATATAATCATTCAGACACTTTCAATATGTGCCGATATGCATATACCACACAGCCATTTATACTTGTAATATGATTTCTCAATTAGATTTTTTCTTTATTTTGAAATAGTTTGATCAAATCAGCCATTCTTGTCAAATTCCCTTGTGTTACAGGACGTAACACAAGGTCCTATCTTAATCCTCATAATTCTCTACTGAAACAGAAAATGTGAGGGGACAGGCTTTTTTTTAAAAAAAAAAAATCATTAATTAATATGAAAATAGAACAGAATATTGTTTCTTGTTCATTTGCAATTTGTCCTCACTGCAGCTACGACTTATGTACCTGCATTGGTTACCAGCTCACTGGATTTTTCCTGCATCCTATTCTACCTTGGAATCACTCAACCCTATGCAGCTGATTTAAGTGTGTTGCTTTGTAAAACATTTTAAATAATTAATCTAGCAGGTGGCAACCTACAGCTGTCCTTGCTGATCTCAGAAGCTAAGCAGGATCAACCCTGGTTAATATATAGGGGGGGGGGGTAGCTTGGGAATCCCAGAACTGTAGATCAGTTTGGGAAATATGACCCCCCCCCTCTGAAAATGACAGTGGTAAAACGATATAATAATGCTATTATATCTTCTTGCACAGAAGATCCAATTACTATGCTAAGTTCAGCTCGAAGGCATCTTTATTGTTTTACTAAATATTGTAATTCTGGGAACACATGAAAATGCTTGATATTTAGAGTAGAATAACCGAGTTGGAAGGGACCTTGTAGATCATCTAGTCCAACCTCCTGCTCAAGCAG
>JANHFM010010771.1:37709-50799 GCA_032468115.1 Grayia smithii | reverse complement strand
GATCCAGTCTCCAGTCACCTCACGGGCTGCCGAAACAAGCCAGGAGGGACATGGGTCCAATAAACACGTGGAGGCACTTAGCTTACCCATGATTCTGTCCACACCATCCATGGATACAGGGTCAAACTCAACCCAGATGTTACCACCAAGACTTATCCCTGTTTCTTCGCTGGACTCTGCCCAGTCAGAGTCAAAACCAATCCAGATCTGAGTGATTTTATCCTGCAGAAACTGTACAAAATCCTCAGCTCCTCCCTGTAAGGGGTCCTCCCTCACTCCCTGATTGAGGAGAGAGCAGGTCACTCTAAACAGGGCCGCTGGGCGGTTTTCTGCAGACGCAATGAGAGCGGAGAAATAATCACGTTCCGCCGCTTCCATCACCACTAGATAAGACTTAATATGAGTTCTTAACAGTGTTCGGTCAGACTCGGATCGGGAGGATCTCCGACAGCCCTCTAGGCATCTTTCCGATGCTTCATCTCCTGGAGCTCCATGGAAAACCATGGGGCCACTCGGGATCTGCGTTGGGTCAGCGGCCGCAAAGGCACGACTCAGTCCAAGGCCCCAGCTGGGGCCCGTTCCCAGACCGCCGCTAGAGCCTTGGCTGAGTCGTGGGTTAGGGAAGCAGGAAATGACCCAAGCTCTGTCAGGAACCTCTCTGGGTCCATCAGGCACCTGGGGCGGAACCATCTCACCGGTTCTGCCTCCCAGCAGTGGGGGGTGGCGGATTGAAAGTCCAGTCTGAGGAGGGAATGATCGGACCATGACAGGGGTTGAATAGACAGTTCCCCCCTACTCCGACCATTTATCCACTGCCCAGAGACAAAAATCAGGTCAAGTGTGTGTCCTTCACTAAGTTGGGCCCTGAACAACCTGAGTCAGGTCCATGGCCATCATGGAGGCCATGAACTCCTGAGCTAGTTCAGATGTCTTGCCGATAGATGGCAGGTTAAAATCTCCCACAACCATAAGGCTGGGGAGTTCAATTGCCAGTTTGGGCAAGACATCTAGCAGCATGGGCAGGACTGAAGACACGCAGCTGGGAGACAGGTATGTGATTAGCAGGCCCAACCTCCCTAGGACAAAGACTTTCTCTAATAATCACCGCCACCCCACTGCCCCTACCCTGGGGTCGCAGCTGGTGCAGCATCCGGAATCCTGGTGGGTATAAATCAGAGAGAGGAACACCTCCCTCCTGGCCCAACCAGGTCTCCGTGATGCAGGCCAGGTCCACGCCCTCCTCATCAATAAGATCTCAAATGAGGGGGGCCTTATTCGCCACGGACCTGGCATTCAGGTACACCAGCCGGAGTCCAGGGTCCTGCAACCCCGTACCCCCAGGGGAGCACGGAGACCAAGAAGGGCCAGAACACGCCACCGCTTGAATACAGCGGGGTTGCATTCCCCTAGAGTTATAAAGCCCCCTGCTCCCACCCCATCTGCCCCTCCCAATCATCACTGGGATCAAATGACCCTCCCTCTGCCGAGCTCTTCCCCCCCTCACTCCCCCCACGACCCTCCGAGGGTCTGGGCTGCTGACCAGTAAGAGCCCCCCTCCAGGCCCTTTCTGAGTAGGAGTGAGTATCACTCCTCACTTCTCCTATCTCTCTTTTCAGGTCTTCATGGTTTTCCAGCATTATGTCTTGCATAGATTGTATCATTAGTTGTAGGTACTTAAATGAATTAGATCTTTCTCTTTGCATTATTTCTTCAATGGACCTTTGTCCTGCTGGACTCAGTTCCACTGTCATAGTTTAGGCTGCCTCCTTCTTCCTGTACCAATTCTTGTTAGATTTGGTATACTTGTCATTTCTGTCACCAATTTAAACCAACCTCCCCATTTGTTTGCAGTCCTCTTATTTCCCTCCAGCACACCCAAACTATCACTTAGCCTATTCCTTTCCTGTTTACCACAAGATTTATATTGTAATATTGTTATTATAACTATTAATGACTTACGTATCAGATTCTGTTAAATCTTTTCCTATCAAATTACTCAGTATTTAGAAAAATAGCTATCACCAAGTATTGTCTATCACGTTGCAGTAATCCCTTTTAAGACCAATCTCTCCATTCACTGCTGTAGTTTGGGGAGAGCTCCAATCACCATCCTCCTTCCTAGAGCCTCTTTCTTTCTCTTCTCTCTTTAGAAATCTTCCGGGAAGATCTCTCACCCTGGATCGCTCACGAGAGATTGCCAAGATTGCTTTACCCCAGATCCATCTCACCATTGTGCCGCTATTCTACCACTATCATTGTCCAGCTGTCTGCTGTCATTCCCTTGTGGCTGCCATTAAGGGCCGTCTCCTTCCCCCGATCAGCTTCTCTGAGGCTTTCCTGCTGCTTGCTATCTCAATCGCCCTCTAGCGCTGCACTGCAGGGTGCCTCTTTCTTCCGATCCCTCTCCAAGGGATCTGGGACTCCAAAAAGTCTGCTGCTCAGTTGGAAGCGACTCTCTATATCGGAGTGCCACTTTACACAACTTTCCTCCTTGACTGCTGTCCATGCCCCCCTCATGAGTCAATTCTTGCCACCCGAGGAAAGCAGAGATTCCTGCATAATTCAAAATATGTGCAACTGTGCTGCTTGGGACCTGATGGGCTATTCGTAATAGCAAGAAGAGCTGAGTTTATCGACCATGACTTCCAGACCGTTCCTGCCAGGAAGAATCTAGCAAAATTAGCATGCTAACATCTTATGTTTGAGGTCTTTATTTGGCCATCTGACTGTCTGTCTATCTGACATTCACCGGAAACAGAGTTGTGCATTTGTGTGATGGGGCATGTGCTTCTGAATCAAGAGATACAGGTAGACCTCATCTTAACAACCATTCGTTTAATGACCAAAGTTAAAATGGCACTGGAAAAAAGTGACCCATAACTAGTCTTTGCACTTATGACTGTCATAGCATCTCTATGGTCATGTGATCAAAATTCAGGCATTTGACAACCAGCATGTATTTACAACAGTTGCAGTGTCCTGGTATCTTGTGATTGCTATTTGCACTTCCCAGCTGGCTTCCAACAAGCAAAGTCAATGGGGGAAACTGGATTCTCTTAACAACCATATGATTCACTTAACAACTGCAGTGATTTGCTTAACAACCATGGCCAAAAAAGTCATAAAATCGGGTGTGTCTCAGTCAACAATCGCCTGGCTTAGCAATGAAAATTGTGGTGTCAATTGCAGTCTGAAGAACAACTAAGGGCAATATTTATCTGATTTGGTTCAAAGCTTCCACAAATAACAGATACAGTTGCCTAAATATAGGATAAACGAGGCTGTTTCTTACCACTTCTCCTTGTACAGCTTGCTCAGGTTCATGAAGAAGAGGACATATTTAAAATAGCAAGTAAAAAGATGAGCTATTACCATAGTTCATATAATTAGTTCATGTAATTCCAGTGAACAAAATTCAAAGCTTGTGGAGGGTCTTGTCCATGAACATTACACATTTGTTAGACACCTCCTAGTCCAGGGGTTTCCAACCTTGACAACTTTAAGCCTGGAGGACTTCAGCTCTGCTGATTGGGGAATTCTGGGAGTTGAAGTCCACCAGGCTTAAAGTTGCCAAGATTGGAGACCCCTATCCTAGTCCACTCTCCAATTCTTTCCCATCACAATCAACCTTACTATCTGTGGCTGTGATCTGCAGATATCTTCACCTAGCGCTCTCAGTCAATCAGTCTCCAGCTTGAGCTAACCAATATCTGAGGACCAAGAACATAAAACTTGCTAACTACTGTTCTTTTGTGCTGTTCCTGCTCCAGGGCATACTAAACCAAGTGCTCCCCCAACTCATCTCAAAACTAAAAACAAACAACAACAAACACATGCAGAACAACTCCTGTGATTTTTGCAGATTAGACTGATGGCTTTTTTCTAGGTTGGGTGAAAGTGAAGGGCCCCTAAGCAATTGATTCGAGGGATGGGAAGCACATAAACCTGAGAAATAAATAAATAAAGCAATTGCAATACACCATGCCTCGATTAGATTAGAACCCCCCACTCTCTGTTTGGCTTTTCCTAAGGTCTTGAAAACCTTGTTTTGTAGCTGAGCCTGTGGCTCTGGTCTGTCGGTTAGAGACTGTCACTTTTTTTTTTTTTTAAATTCCATTTATACCCCGCCCTTCTCCGGAGACTCAGGGCGGCTTACAACTTTTTTTTGGGGGGGGGTTGTGTGGATGATTGGTTACCTTATACCTGGCTGCTATTTATGTTTTTATTTTATTGTGTGTTTTATGCGTTTTATTGTAATTCAGCTAGAGATGTAAAAATGAGATGGGCTGCTGCATAAATCAAATAAATGAACACATAAATATATAAAAGCTGACCTCTGTTGGTTAGAACTGCAAATTGATCCGCTTGACGGGAAAAAAAAAACACTCATGTGGTTGCTTTCAGAAATGAGGAAAATGGAGGATCCTTCCCCTCTCCCTCCCCCCCATTTTTATTATTTTGCTTTGCTATATGTCTGTACCCATCTTTGGACACGCCCCCAGTGCTATGAGCTGGATTGTCCACATGTGTGGTAGACCACAATGCTAGCAATGTGGAAATGTTCTCCTCTTGAACTATTTACTGACAAACCAGTAGAGTGCCTTCATACAAGGGAGCTAATTTTCCCAGCTGAGGAGCTTTGAAGCAGCAGAATTATGTCTTTCTGTTGCAGCTCATGTTCAGAATATTTGCAATCATTTTTCCAGGAGGTCTTGACTGCCCTCTTGAATTTCTCATTTTAGAAGATAACCTCCTGGCCCAGCCCAATCAGATGAACTAATGAAAGCCCTGCCGCCTGGTAATCCATCTGATGTAGGGATGAAACTGTTACTACAATCAGCAAACCAAGATCACCTGGGAAATCTCTCCTGAGTTTATAGTTAGTAAAATTTATGGTACCATTGCTCTTTTGTATTTTTTGCCTTTATCTTTCTTTTCTTTAGGGTTAATTCAGAGAAGGCCTTGTCCTGCAATTGCCCTGGTGACATTATTCATAGAATTTTATTGGGAAACCGGGTATTGTTAAGATGTAAATACATCTTTTCTGCCCACCGTTACCCTCATATGAAGCAGAATACAATTGAAAAATTAAAGACTTTTGATTTTAGTGTTAAGAACTCTCTGTCTGAAGAATTTAGAGGTCATACAGTAAAATCGGATGTTTGTTTTAGGCCAAAGGAAATCAAGAATATGCATATTCTTAAATGTGCAATACATTAGCTTACAGTTTATTTTAGAAGTAGGTCTGTAGTGGGTTTCAAAACCCGTCGCTAACGGTTTGCTTGTGGATGCGCGTGATCTGGGGCGAATCGGTAGCAACTCACCACTGAAGTAGGTACCAAAACTGATGAAAGCAATTAATCAATCAACCAAAAATAAAGTGAAAATCAAGACATATTCAAAATTGTCCACAAATTTGTGCTTTTATATTTTGTGTGTGTGTGTAAGGATGGTGGATAAGATTCTGGGGAAACAATGGCTGGTTTTTCTCATAGAGGCCTTTCTTTGGACTCTCCCAGAGAAGCTGTTAGCATCTGCTGTTATTGGTGGAAAGAGATTTGTTAGAACTGGTGCACCTTTGATCCAAATTCTGCATAGTTCAGAGTCCCCATGTTCTATATTTTTTTGACTAGACTGTTAAATGTTAAATCCCACTCCCCAGCTTGTTGAAAGCAACAATTTCTCTTGACTCACAAAGTTGGATCAGCTGAATATACTAATTACATGCCTAGACTTCATAGCAAGATCAGATTCCTTTTGGAAAAGCTGTTGTGAAACCATTGCAGGGTTTTATCCCTTCAAATGTTTGTCAATATTCAGTCCTTAGGGCAGAAACTACTGCAGGTGATGGAAAGCTTCTTTTCCTCAGTTCTCCTTCTAATCATGGGGAAATAGCTCTTTTGTCTTACAGGCCTGCTTCTCTTTCATCCTGATCACTTTTTAAAGACTTTTTTTTTAAAGTTGTCTTGTAGCCACATCTTAACTAATATGCTTATTCAGCAGACTGATTTATTTGACTGGAAAAGGGAAAAAGGGGCACCTAAGGCTGCAGGTGGGTGTGCTTTACAATCCCTGTATTCTCCTCCCCTTCTCTGATGTGGTTTGACAGCTGAGCTGCTTTGAGACAAGACTTTTACCATGAAAATGTCTTGCTTTGTTCATAGATTGCACGGGGACTTAAGTGATCATGTTTTATTTGCAATTCACCCTCTGCTTCAGGGCCTTTTCTTTATCAAAGAACAGCCATTAAGAAGTAAAGGATGGAATCAGACCACAAGGCTTTTTCATTGATAGTCCTAGGAGCCTTTCATCTGTAACTAGACTTGGGTTCACCCAAAAACTAGTTTTGATTGTCTTTGAAGGTTAGTTGATACGTAGATGCTTCCTTCTGAAACCCCTGTGCATAACTCCAGGGCATGGACATAAGGTAAAGGTAAATGATAAAAAGTGTGATACCGGGAACACGATTCTTAGTCGACTGCCAGGTTTCTCAACATTGCAATTTTGTTTTCCGACAGGCTAATTGATACCTAGATTTAGAAAAGAATATGCTATTTGATTTCAACTGCAAGAAAGTATTCCATTCAAGGACTTTTGAATGTATTAAAAAAAAGGTGACATTCTATCTTAGTTCAGTGTGTATAGTTGTTGAATAACATGGGGGAAACTCCATCACGACCTCATTTAAATATGGATTCCTTTTTCAGAGGAAGTATTTGCAAAATACAGGAAACAAACATTTGAATGGGTGGCTTTTTGTTTGTGCCCATCAGTTTTGCTTTGATCATTTCTTTCCTTCACCTCTCTTGAATCAGAATATTACACAACATGATAAATATTAAGGAGTACCCAAATAGAGCAATTAATTATTTCCTCTTGTGTCAATGTCGATATATTTGCCTAAGTGCTATGAAGAAGCTGAATTTTTATTCCATTGGCAATGCAATTTTCTCCATGAAAATAAGCCTGCTACTGTCAATTCCTATTTAATCGTTTCAGATTGCTTTTGATTTTAATAAGCAAAAACAGTTTCTCTTTCTCTCTTTTTTTTGGCTAATTCATACCACTGGCATAAATACCACATTCTTTGTATTTTAGTATTATGAATCTTTATACCTGCCCTAACTGTTGAATAACTATTAGAATGTGTCGGTCTTGGAGTTAGGATTTCCATATTAAATTAATGCCCTATATCAAATTGAGATTTATTTATTTTTTATTTCTATTTATATCCCGCCCTTCTCCGGAGACTCAGGGCAGCTTACAGTTTCGAGCACAACTCAAGTGAGATGCTAGCTAAACCCAAGTCTTGCTGGCTTCTTTAAATAATAACTTGTCTAAAATTGCTAAATCCTCTACTACAAGGCTGTCAAACTCCTGGCCCACGGGCTGGATGCGTCACGTGCTGGCCATGCCCACGCCCGGTTTAGTGAAGGGGAAAAAAGTTTCAATACGTTATGTGATGCTGTTGTGATGCTGTGAGTTTGACACCCCTGATCTACTATATCAAACATATTGGAAAGAAACCCCATCATAAAGAAAAAAAAATAATTCTGGCAACTCAAGATCCTTATACAGGTAGTCCTTACAACCACAACTGAGCCCAAAATTCTTGTTGCTAAGCAAGTTGTTAAGTGAGTTTTGCTCCATTTTATAACCTTTCTTAACCTTATTAAGTAAATCCCTGTAGTTAAGTTAGTAACATGGTTGTTAAGTGCATCTGGCTTCCCCATTGACTTCACTTGTCAGAAGGTTGCAAAAAATGATCACATGACCCTGGGATACTGCAACCATCATGAATGTGAGTCAGTTGCCAAGAGTCTGGATTATGATCAGATGACCATGGGGAGGCTGCACTGGTTGTACGTGTGAAAAATAGTCATAAGTCACTTTTTTTTCCAGTGCTGTTGTAACTTCAAACAGTCACTAAATGAAGAGTTGTAAGTTGAGGACTAGCTATAAATAGGGCAATTTTGGCTCACCATGGAAACCTTGCCAGTTTCAATAGATGATTTGTTCCTTTCTCCAATATTGTGCAACTTTATAGGCGTATAACAAAACTGCAGGGAGTCTACTCCCAAAAGATTCTTATTGCGATTCAAGAGTAACTCTAAAATATATGAAACACTTTTGAGCCACTTCCCAACTGCAAGTATATTAAGACTAGGGACTTGGATACAGAAAGTGAATAAGTGTTGTGAAACAGTTAGGGAAAGGATTATGTATGAGCAGCAAAACCTATAAAAAAAAATAGAATTGCTACCCCTGCTGTCAGAGACATTGGATTTAGAATTCAGCTGCACAGATCTCATCAAATTAAGCCAAGGTTTGTTTTAACAAAGGTTTGTTGAACTAGCTGTAATGACTGAGTTCAGATATCCTACTAAGAATGGTGATTTTATTATGGATTTATTTTAATTTAATATTTTAACTCATATATATATATATATATATATATATATGTATATGTATATGTATATGTATATGTATATGTATATGTATATGTATATGTAACCTGCTTTGACAGGTTAGCAGGCTAGACAACCAGCATATCAATGGGGATAAATCCACAGATATGTTGCACAACTCTTCCTGCTCCCCAATCAATAGTATACAGAACAAACAGAAAGATAAATGAAAATTATCTTTAGTGATCTAACTGAGGTTGAAGTCACGGTCTTTGTATCCCTTTCCACAAATCCTTCATATGGCCAAGAAGCTGAAAGAGCAGAAGAGGAATAGCAAATATAATGTAGCTCCATTTTGTAGCAACTTTAGACTTGTTTCTATAAGCAGGGGGAGGAAGTGAGGATAACTTTAAAATAACCTTCCATTCCAGGTCTGGACAAATCAAGAGTCAATCTCCAGATCAATTAATTGCAAAAAACATTAATCATAATTTGAGCAAGAACTTCAAATGGCAGCCTGGTTCTAAAAACAACATAGCTTAACAGCTAGTGATCATATAGAATAATATCCAATAGCTTTCAAAAGCTAATTAATGAGGAAGTGAAATTATTCTCTACCAGAGAATTACAATTTATGAAGTCTTGTTTCTTATCCAGAGATGTTATAAAACGTTAAACACCATCTATCATGGCCAATCTAAGGAATTCTGAACTAACAATAGTTGGGGGCAGTGGTGGGTTGCCCCCGGTTCGGTCCGGTTCGCGTGATCCGGTAGCGGTGATGCTGTGATGTCACCGAACCGGTTCTATGCATCCTGGACCGTGCCCCCCCCATACGCCCGTACTTACCGGGCCGGTCGTGGAGCACGCAGAGCGCGCTTGCGCTCATGTGCAGAAAACTTTTTTGGACCTTTTTTGGCAAAAATAGCTTCTGCGCATACGCAGGAGTGCCCGTTTGGCACGCGCGTGCTAGACATGTGCTCCACGCGCCCCGACCACATGCGAAGTGCATGCACCTTTAGAACCAGTAGGACAGGTAAGTAGAACCCACCCCTGGTTGGGGGTCAATTCATTGTCAGTTCCTGTCCAAATCCCAGCTAAAGCCTAGCTTATGAAACAAATTTCAGTTTTAGGAGTTCACATAAAACACTGTGTCATAAATGATTGTTTATAAACCATAACAGCATGGAACCTGATCTATATAATTTATTCATTTTAAATATTTGTATCAGCTTCCCATTAAAAAACCTTGAATTTACATTACCGTCCTCCCCACACACATTCACAGTACTTGGATCCACAGTAAGCACTGGAAGAAAAGGTAATGAATTCCTCTCCCCAATGGGATGCTTTAATCAAGGTGAGATATGTAGCATTACAATTTTTGATATAAATGAATAAAAGGGAATCTTTTGGACCTTATTTTTCTTTATGTATCATTTGGTATCGCTTGTTTGTAAATTAATTAGGAAACAATGCATTTGAATTGGAGTGCTTTTTGCAATAACTTTAAGCATTCTTTCATAACCTTGCATCCTCCAGATAGGTTGGCACCAACTATCAGAATACTCAGAGAACATGACCAAAGACTGTGCTAAATGGAAATTGTGGAAGAGACAATAATCTGGATGGCATCCACAGCAAATCCATAATAATGTCTAGAGAGATACATTTTCTTATCACATGAACAGAGACTGCAGTATACCCTCCCATCCCAAGATACCTTTATTATGCACATAAATGCACTTTAGAGCCATTTCTTGTTGATATTCTAGATGTGATTTGTATGATAATTTAACCGAGTGCAGCATTGCTTGGCAAACACTAGTGCCTGTGACAGATGGCAGTATTTCCAGTAAATCATAAATAGCAATAATTAGGACTATTAATAAACCACTATGTCATGGGGTTCTGTCAGGAATGTCAGCAAAGCATTATGACCTTTGTGAGTACAAAATAAGTCTGGAAAGAGAAAAGTTACTCATGCACCAAAACAATTTTTGTTACAGATTTATCCCCAATGGTAGAACTTGAAACAGTAATTGTTCTGTGAAATAATTATGTTTTATCTAAGATCAGTTGAAGAACTATCAAAGCTTGGTTGTGTACATCACTTATTTCTGAGTTATATTATTTTTTCTTTCTACTTTCTCCTCTGCCCCAAGCACAGGTACATATGCTGTCTCTGATTCTATTATGGATCCCTGAAAACATGTGGATTGTAGTTATTCAGTTGCTCTCTTAGTATGATTTAATTAGGGTGTTTTTTAAAAGATATTCATTCCCTAAACTAATATATAGTTTTTCTTTTCTATTCTGTTCCTAACCACTTAAGCCACTTCACATTGAATGGATATTAACAGAAATAGATACTTAAAAAAATGATTTTCTTAATTCATGAATATGCAACCCTAAAGTCACCTTCAGTTTGTGGCAATATTGGTTGTGAGAGTACTGTGTGTAATATTCCAGTACTTTCCAACACTTCAGAGTTCTTAGTTGTTTTGTTTAGGACAATGTGATATATCATTTTAACTTGCTAGAACAACCCTGCCAATGCCATGAAGTACCTGAAGCAGTGAAGAAGGGGATGCATCAGAGGATTATTTAGCCAACACTTTCTTAAAGTTAATAAATGTAATACATAAACAAACTTGTAACCAGTCCTATCAAATTCCCAAATGAGAGTTGACACTAGTCAATGTAATCACCACCACCACCACCATCACATCCCAGATCCTTGGAAAGGATTTAAATAGGTGGAGAAAATGCCAAATCCAGTTTAAGCATCTGGCTGACTGTGCAACCAAGCATAATACAGTTTAAATCTAACTTATCAAATGTGGCAATTACCCAATAACCTGGAACTGCACTTGTCAACACATTTTTCTTAATACAAGTGGGGAATTCTGGGAATTGTATATCCATCGTGTCTAAAGGTTGTCCTATTGGGCAAAATATGTATAATATGGATATTTCTGATCATCATAGCACGATGCTTCCTTATAGACAAGATCAATCACAAACATCTTAGCTAGCCCACATCTCGATTATGGCTACAAAGAAGATGTGGATTTATTTTCCAGAGTGCCTGAGGATAGAACAAGCCCCAAATCTAAGCTTTATAGAGACAGATTCAAGCTTGAAATAAGGAGGAATTACTTGATCATGAAAGCTATTAAGCGGTGGAATAAACTGCCTCCTGGAGTTGTGAGTGCTTCACTGTTACAGTGTTCAAACAAAAACCTGGGCAACAACTTGTCTAGGATGATCTGAGGATTCCTGCTTTCAGAAAGTGGTGGATTAGAAGATCACCAAGGTGCCTTCCAGCCCTAAGATTCAAGGGAAGAATAATCCAGTAATCATTTTGGAATTGGTGTGGGAAGGTTGGGGGATAGAATGAATATATATTGTATGCTTTAGGAAAAATTAAAATAAAAAACAACCATGATCCACTTGTGCAACTTCCAGTCAAACATTGTTTCTGAGAAGTAGTTAACAGCAATTCAGATTTTCCATTATTAGAATAAAAAGAATAAAAGATTGTGTCACTGCTTTCTAATTAGGAAGTTGACCATGTAATAGATCCAGGCCGGACAGGTCTACAATGTCCTCATCTCTAAACAATAATCTCTGGAAAATTCTGAATGATCCTTTTATACAGTTCATTGCATAATCCCTTTCCTCTTCTTACTATTCTATTGGTATTCATCAGTCATCTTCTTTGGAAAAATCAATGATCACACAGCAGCTGGTTTCTAGTGAATGCCATGAGGTGTATCACATAGCACAACTCAGATGGAGTGGGAGATATCATAGAGATTGGATGTGCTGCTGTAACTAAGTGTAAACACTATACTCCAAGAAGTACTTAGTTCAAATCTCATTTCAGACTAAATACAAACCTTTGGCAGCATTCACTGCATTAACAACAACAGCAATAGCAAACAATAGCCTTAATTATCAAGCTGTGAGGATTGAAAACATGTGTTTGAATACACTTGTTCAACAGATCATTATTAATATAATAGGAGTGGCAATATTTATTTGAGTACCCAAGTTAAGAGAAGTATAGTGCATTTTCAGGAAATAAACCCTCGGTGAACCTGTTAACTTCCCGTCAAATTCATGCAAAATCAGATTGGAAAAACTTGTGATATTCTTAATTTGTAGAAGGGTAATAACCAGCTCAAGGTCATTTAGGAAATGAATTTAAGAAAATATTTTCTAAAATGTTTGTATGCTTGTATTTACAGTAAAATGCATATACCATCCCTTTCAAATAAATAAAATAAAAATAAAATACTGGATCTAATTGCAGGGAAAAATGGATAAAGAAAATACAGCAAAAATTTGATTTCTGTTATTGAAACTGGACGCCATAGTGGAAAGCTTCTCAGGTACTTAGGAGCTGAAGGCCTGGCAACACAACAGCCAATTGCTGGCCATCAACACATTAATTAACCAATAGGAAGGCACCACATAAATATGACTCATAGCATAGCCCAAAGCTCATATTCCAGTAAAGTTTCCTGAAGATGGGCTTCAGCACAAGTCCAAAAGCTCGGAAGAGTAAACCTCTGGTCTTGGTGATTGACCCAAATTGGATCTTTTTTTTTTTTAATCCCATTTATATCCCGCCCTTCTCCGGAGACTCAGGGCGGCTTACAATTAAGCACAAG
>JANHFM010010771.1:18028-32917 GCA_032468115.1 Grayia smithii | reverse complement strand
GTGGGAATGGAAATTTCCCCTGGAGGGGGGTAAGAATGAAGATTTTGCAGTATCCTTCCCCTGCCACGCCCATCAAGGCACGCCCACAGAACCGGTAGTAACAAAATTTAGATTTCACCCCTGCCTTCACTGGTATTGGGGGCAACTTTTTAGGGGGGCAGGACCTTCCCATTTGAAGGTTTACTGATGCTGCCCCTGGCAGCTGCCATCTGACTGGTCATTCAGACTTCATCTAGTGGTAGAATGTGTCCTGAAACCAGAATATCTGGAGCATCTCCTCCTTTGAAGTTAGGTTCTCCTCCATTCCTCCTTCTCTTTTCAGTCATGGCCCCATGGTTCCAAAATGTACTTATGGGGGAGGTACATGTAGCCCTTGGGATGAAAGGTCTGTGAAAATCTATGATGTTTTACCACCTATTTTAGTGAGGCAGGGCTTGCCAGAAAAGAATTCATCAGATCAGTTTAGTGAGCTGCAGTACTTTATGATGATTGAGAGGTTTCAGATAGGTATCATTGATAATAAAGGCCTGCTTTATCTACTGAACATATGCCCCTTGTTCTTTCTTTCATTGTTTTGTTGTTGGTTGTACATTGATCACTATCAATCCCAGAAGAATTTATGGAGAGTCTTTTCCCCCCTTCTAGACATCTCACTCTATCTGGCTCTTTGTGAATTGGATAGAGGAAGTGGCAAATAGTGTGGTTCCAATCATGTTGCAAGTCAGCCTCTCCCCTTGTACAACCCTCCAGATAGGATGTGGTTTCACATCCCAGAAAACCCCACCCAGCATTCTTGCAGCAGAATCCAGAGAATTGCCCTCCAAATACATTTTGGAGCCCAGCCAGCTAGTGATGGCTAAACCTTAATGGTACAGCTGCCAGACTTGATAGCTGGTTGTGTGTTTAGTGATATCATGAATCATTTTATGTAATAACTGGCAAGTAAGAAATAACACGTCTGGGTATGGCACGAAGCATGATACCTTCCAAAATCCAAATGCATCAGATATACAGAGCAAAAGTGCAACTCAGGTTTATGGCATGGGTCCCCAACCCCTGGTCTGTGGATTGGCAACAGTACACGGCATGCCAAAAACCAGTCCACACAAACAAGCGAAATCCCATCCACAGGATGCAGGCAATATACAAAACCATACCCCTCTCTGGTCCACAGAAAAACCTCTCTCCATGGATCTGGCCCCTGGTACTCAAAAGGTTGAGGGGTGGGGAGGCTCTGGTTTTTGGAATGGCAAGCCTTTCTTACTGCAAAACACCTCTCCCCCAATGCACCTTTAAACTCTTAGCTAACCTAATTCAAGGCAGATCCTTTAGGAAGACTGGAAAAGTTAGCAAGAGCTTGCAACTTGTCCAACTGCTGGATGGCTCAAACATTTCTCAACTCCTGGCGTAAATTTCTTTGTGACTTTGGGCAAAGCACTGAATTGCCTCTTGTTGTTTCCTCACTTATAGAATGAAAAATTGCAGAGATAGAATGCTGATGATTAATTATCTGGTGTGTCTATCCGTGGTTGAGATATTGCAGTCATGAGATCAATGTGGTTACCATCAATGAGCTACTGGATAGTGGGTTTGCAGAGAAAAAAAAAGTGTCCCGATCTAAAATATCAATAGAAGGATTAATGCTTAAATTGGAAGGGATCTAGGTTGTTTTGGAAGGAAAGTGTGGGAAGGACATGATCTTTGTTGAGATGACAATTCATATCACCTTTATGATTTGCTTGTCATCAACAAGGCGTGGTAGCAATTCTGCTATTATCTTACCAACTGAAGTTAAGAGAAAGTAATGAGGAAGTTAGGGAGAGAATATGACTCAAAAGAGTATGGGGCTTGAACCCAACCACCCCAGTCTACATTGTCTTTGAACTACCACTGTTTCTCGAATATGATATGGAGGATTGGTTGGTATGACAATTAAAAATGTGAGACTATAATTTCACTTCTGAATTGCACACCAAGAGCAATGCTACAAAAGGTGGGCAAGGCCAGAACAAACCTAAGTGCCAAGGCAGGATCTAAATTTGGATCTGATTAACAGATTGAATTAAATGCTATTGAATTGAATGACATAAATCAATGAATATACAGTAACTACTCCCCGTGATGATTTTCTCTGTCTTATGAAAAAAAAGACAGCTTGGTGCCTGCATTTGGAATGTCTGTGAAAGCATAATAAAGCTTTGAGAAGCATCATAGAATTGGAGCACCTTAGATGGGCTCCAAAATCTGGATAACCACCAGATGACAGCACTGAGTGAAAAGTTTGCTGTATCTTGGCACTGCCTCCAAGAGTCGCCCTAACAGACTAGTTCGGGGGTCTCATTGGGTCCACCTTTCCCATACAAGTTATAATTTCCAGCAGTGCAGGGTGACATTTGCTTTTCTCTTCCCAAGGAATCAATGGAGGTGATGTCACGCCTTTGGCAGTTCATAAACATTCTACATTCTCTCAGTTAGTAGGACACGGTTGCCTTAGTGTGTAGTGGAGCAACATTAACCAATGCCCATCCCTTGGATACCAAAAGGCTTATTGCATTGTTATTAAATACATAAATCAGCCGAGGCTCTTTATCTTTTCTATCCTCCACCTCCAACCTGTGACATATCTCACAGGTCAGTTGAAAGTACAGTACATTATGTTTTTGGAAATCGATCAAAACAATGGAATTCCATTGGCTCCAAAATATTTGGGGAAATGGTTATAAAGCTGGCTTTCAGTGAGAAAAAGCTATTTCCTTTCTGAAAGGAAGAGTTTAAAGAGATATGGATAGTTAGTTCTATGAGATTTAGCATGTACCTTCCCAAATGCTGTCATAATCTTGTGTGACGACAGATGGTGCTCTCGCTCTCTATGACTTTATGCAAATTATATTGCTTACGTATGTTTTCTCACTTTGCTTAACTCATCAGACACTCCTAAATAGAAGCAATTCAGGACCATAAGCTTTTGCCACTGAAAATCTTGCTCATTCCACTGGGATTTCTGAAATTTCCCCAGATCTATACTTCCTCATTTTTGTTTTTTCTTGGCAGTCATAAAAGCTGTGTATTATTATTTTTTGTTTTCCTTCTTTTACGGAACACATAATAAAATCTGGTTTGACCTTATGTTCCACTCAGTTCTGTGGAACTGAGGAGATACCCCAGACTCAAGAGTAAATAACTGCATTAAAACAAGAGAGCAACTTAAGCATGAAACAAGAAAATATGTTTCTTAGTTGGGTGAGTGAAATATTTTCATAATACTGCCTTTCACCTAAATAACCATGAACCTCATAAGAAATGATTCCATGCAGATTAATATCAGCATTTTTAGCAATTTACCACCTCCTTGCTTTTATTACATTTTGTAACAACCTTCCATTTTACTCTGTGAGGGCAATGAGCGGGTTCAAAATTTGATAAATAAAAATAAATTTCTATAAGGTTTACCTTTTAAGTCTGACATGAGCTTCTGTTGCCATATCATTGTCCCACAGTTGGAGCAAAATCTAGAATAATGTTATAGTAAAAGAGTTTGCCTTTGATATTGCTACATTCATTTTATGGGCCAACAGTATTCGAAAGATCCTTTAATAAGGGACTTAGATCGCTTAGAGGCCAAATATAAAGCTTTAGGATCTCACACGATCTCAGTCTTGGAGAGAAGCACCCCAGAATTTGATGTAATTGGAAGATTTTAAAATCTTGTTTTCCTCCTGCTTTCCAGTTCCCAGTTATCTGTGACAAGCAGATCAAACCATGTTAACATCAGCCAATTACGGCAGTTAGGATATCTGATACAGTTTTGATTGGCCTCCTATGGTGACTTTGTGACTTGCCAAATATTGCTAAATCCTAAACCTGGATTATGGAACGTTCTCCCTTCTCATAGATTAAAAAAAGCCCCAACATGGAATAAGTTGCCCAAATCTGGAGAGAAAGGTATTTCCATGTGGATCTATGTGGCAATCTGGCATCTGCTCTGGCCCTGCCCATTCTCCTCATGTCACCTGAATCCATTTATCACCAGCTCCTTTAAGATCTATGCTAGCAAAATCTGTTTTCTCATGTTCCAGCTCTACAGGACTTCAAGACCATTTGTTCCCCCTATTCTCTCATACCTCACTCTACATTTCAAAATCAGCAACCATGAAGTCAATTGCAAGGAAATGGAAATGATGGGAGCATAGAGGTCCTTTGAGGTCACATATTTGTAGTCACCAGCTGAAGTCAGAATGAATACATTGTTGTATCCAGCTCTGTATAAATCAGGGCTGTCAAATTCCCAGCCTATGGACCAGATGCATCATGCACTAGCCACATCCATACCCGGTTTAGCGAAGGGAAGGGGGAAGTCCCAATATGTCACGTGACATTGCTGTGATGACATGAGTTTGACACCCCTGGTATAAATACTGCAGCGGAGATGGGTAGACTTTGCAGCTGTATTCTTAGCTGTTGGAGGATGTGAGCCAATGAATGGATGGGATTAAGACAAGGGCTCTAGAATTAAATAGGACTGTTCACTTTCCCCCCTTTCTATTTGTGATATCCCATTTATTTCTTATATTTCTGATGTTCTTGTCACTTCCTTGTTGTTGCCCACCAAGGAAAGAATAGGGCAGAGCACAGAAATATTTTTTGGGAGGAAACTTTTGAAATTAAGGAGAAAGCAAAAAGATACTTTCAGATTGCAAAACACCCTTAACACAAAAGGACTGGGTTTGGGAAATCTAGCCATCAATTTTGTTTTGCTTTCATGCAGAGCAGTGCCAGGCATTTATTCAGAAGGAAGACTCGCTGAATTTAGGGGGATTTGGCTCTGACATCTTTGTGACTTAATTAAGATTGTCTAAGGATTGTGTAACAGACTTGACAGATACCATGTTGCCTATTCCTGTAGAACTGCATAGATTATGAAAATGTAAAACCTTAGCCACGAACAATGAATTATATAGCATTAAGAGGTGGAAGTATGCCAAAATTGTGCTCTTTAAAGAAGTGTACCGTAAGATGTTCTTGGCATCCCAGCTAGTGTCACTCCATGTGCTTCTCCAGTCATTTCAGTGTTCCCTCCCTCTGACTCAGCCCTCAAAGCCATCTAGCAACAGAGAGTGCTGCTAAATTAATTACATACATTACCACTAAAAGTATTTGCCTGGCAATGCTGCAAGAGATCTTTCGGTCATCTAGAAATGGCAGTGGAGTTCATTCGTCTCTCCTTTACCTGAGTCTTTAATAACCAGGGAGTTAAAACACAGATAAGAGTTAAGTCTGGGATTCCCTTGCTCTGGAGAATGGTAAGAAATTATGAATTGGGTCTGAAAACAAGCCAAACCTTATTAGTGCCGATCCCTGGAAATTATAATTCTCCCAAGCTTCTTGTCAGTGTTATAGTTCCTTGCTGAAACCTGAGAAGATATTTTGGACACTATGCAGGGTAAATTTTTTCTTGTTCTTGCATAGAACTTGCTTTCTTTCTTCTTGTGCGGATACACACACACACACACACACACACACACACACACACAGAGAGAAACCAGTGTGCCATGATTGTAAAATACATACATAGGTATATACACACCTACATTCTTAATTTTTCTTTATCTTTAGAAATAACCTAGTTTTGATAAAATTATAGCGTAGCATCTTCTTTCAATCCAACAGCTGTTAATCCCCAACTTCCTACTTTAAAACTGCAAAAGTTCTGGTAGATGTGCATGTTTCAACAATCAATCTGCTCCCAGGACAGGAGTCTTCATATACTAATGAGTCTACTAGTTTCTCAGCCTTACCCTAAGGCATTGCACATAGCCTAAAATATAAACCTGATCTGGTTGACTTAGATGGGGATTTAATGGCTGAGTTCATATATCACTTCAGGACTTACTTATTTTAACTATTGTTTATTGGATAAGTCTAAATGATTGAATTCTCCCACCATGCCTGCCTGTAAACTGCTGTCTGATCCTTTGGCAGGCATGTCTAGAAGGACAGCTTTGAATTTCATATTGCTGGGTTCTCACATCATGTGAATATGAAGTAGTTTAATTTCAATTTAGCGTCATGCCTATAATATTGGCACCAACCTCGATGGTGTTAGAATGTGATTGGAAAAATTCATGGAGGATAGGACTAACAATGACAACGAATCATTAGTAACCTACCTATTATCTCATGTTGCTAAAGAGCATGAGCAAGAAGGCACTGTTGAGTTCACTTCCTGCTGTGGGCACACCATATGTGAACAAAATGTATATTACATCAGCTTTCCTAAACATGGGTGACTTCCAGTTGTATGGATTTCAACTCCTAGAATTCCCCATCAAGCAGACTACTGCTAAAACCTGTAAGATATCATAGACATCAAATGCTGATCTTAAATAAACCTTACCACAAGCTACTATGGTTGCAATCCTGGACCACCTATGTACACAAGCACACTTCTTATCACTTACAAGACAACATAGGAGAGGAAAGGAAACTCTATAAGATACACACTGGCTGCAGTTCCAACATGTAATTTAAAATGTTAATATTTACTAGCAACAAAACAAAGAAATCTATGATATATGCATATACTAGATTAAGCATGCTGCGCTGCTGACACGAGACCTTCTCTGGTATTCAGGATGAAAGAACTATTGTGATGCTCTTTGTAAGTGAAGGAGACAAGAAGTAAACCCTTCTGCCTGATGTTCTGAAAGACCCATCAAACAACGTGGAACAGAATTAATGTCTAAATTCTAACTGGCATTTTGCATATCATTTTGAGTGGCCAAATCATTGTTTAAGGGAGTAGCATACTGGCCCTTTCAGAATGATAGCAAAGAGATTCCCCTCTTCCCATCCCTGATGATCAATGAAACCTATCAATAGTTTTAATCATTGCAAACTTTTTCATTTTCCCCTGCAACTGTCAGAATAGTTAAATCCTGTGAAGTTCTGTAAAAGAGCCCATTTCTACCACACGGAGCTTCTGATTCTGCTGCTCAACCTTTCAGTCCCCCACTGTTGAAATACCAAGAGTTAGGCCACAGAGCAGCACTCTCAATTTGTTTTTCCCTTACCACTTGCGTAGGTATCTACTTGAGGCCCAGAGAGAAAAAGAATGGGGATGCCAACTGAAAATAGTTTGTTCAAATCTTCTTCCAACCCTAAAGCAATGCAGTTTCACAAACGTTATCTTGTGCTCCTTCAGCGTCAACAAATTCTGCTCAACATCTTACCTCTTAAGTCAACTTGGATTCAACTGCAATATATCTCGTTGGGGAAGACTTAAAGGCCATTAAAGATATGTTTGAATGCATGTACTGCAGATAGAACAAATCACTCAAATTCTGACCATGCCGATGTTAGGCTTGTTCAAATCTATCCCATCCTGATTCTATAGATCTGTGTGCAATCTGCGCAACATTTAGCCATCTATAAAACAGTTTAACACATTTTCAGAAGAAATGTAGATTTATAACTTGTTTCATCAACATAAGCAGATTTCTAATCGCAAGTTATCCTAATGGACACATCTTTAAGAATACATTAGCAGGCTTTTAAAATAACATTTACACTGCAAATTCAGAGAGATAAAATTCAAAGAATACTGTAATTTTGTTCAGTTTAAGAGCTGCAAATCAGGTGAGCTCATATTGAAGTTTCTCAGAATGCTTATTGAGAGGATCAAATTCCTGAGGTCTCACTATGTACGTCACTGGCAATATACTTATCACTCCACCCAGTCTCTGTACATCCCCACATAAATGCCTGTCTAAGGATTCAATTTCATTTTTTTCTGAGCAAAAAAAACAACAAAACAACATTTAGGATGTGTGTCCAGGAGCTCTACAGTGGGCTTCTATCAAGTTGCAACTTGCAGATAGAAAAGCTTCAAAACCATTATTCCAGGATGAAGCCTGATTTGACCATGTGATGAAGTAGCTGGATGACTCTATTCTGCTCTGGCCGCCACTAATGTTCAGTAATCTTCCTACGCGGTTAGGCAGAATATAGGTGATATGAATCATCCAGTTCAAAGCCAAAGGCAAGGAGAGCCTTCAGATGAGACAAGAACTACAGCTAGGACGAGGAACTTACTGTAGTGCCATCCAGAAAGCAACTGCTGTAACTATGGCATGTAACTCAGCACTTAGTGACTCTTATTAATACTCAGTCCTCACCAACCAGAAGAGGTAAAACCAGGAAAAGCTGCCAAAGCACAAGCAGTTACATTAAAGCATTCTTTTCAGTCAGTCAGCCTCCTGAATATTCCTTTCAAAAGAATAAAGAGAAAGGAGGAGAACACAAAGAAGAATCGTGTTTCACTGACCTTGCTCCATCACTTGTTTCTCTTGTGGACGGTAAGTGTGATGCTGAGAAGTGATGCAGTGTTGTTTCAGGCTCTCAGTGGGAAGAAGAAGAAGGAAGCCTCAAGTGACTTGTCTTCATTCCAGGCTGACTAGAAGATCCAGGTTCTTCTGTCTGATGATAAAACACCTGGCAGCTTAAGCAGAGACACTTAGAAGCCAGTGACTCGGACAGGTGTTTCTATACACTCTTGGTCCTCAATAGATTCCCTGCCTCCTCAGCTACTGCCCCGCCCCTTGCCAGATCCGCCTAAAACTCCGCTCCTAAACTCTGCCTCTCAATTTAGTTTGGTAGTGATTGGGCAAGACTTGCTGCATTCTTCTTCTTCTTCTTCTTCTTCTTCTTCTTCTTCTTCTTCTTCTTCTTCTTCTTCTTCTTCTTCTTCTTCTTCTTCTCTCTTCCTCCTCCTCCTCCTCCTCCTTTTTTCAAATGAAGACCATTTAGAATAGGAAGCACTTCAAAAGAAAATAAGGTATGCCAGGGTTACAGGAAAGGAAAGCTGGTTGTTTGTCACTGAGAGCAAAACATTTTCTTATTGTGGGAAGTAGTAAAGCATACTCATCTGGACAGGCACATACCTCTCAGTTTGTGCTGCTTACAATATGGAATGTCTACTTATGATGAATGTGTGTACATTTGTATGTATACAGATATATGCATACAGTACAACATTTGAACATATTTGAGGTCTGAATATATGTTGAATTTTTCCTTTAAGCCATTTTGGATATAACCTTCATTTAAAAATGGAGTATAATACATTTTAATATCCCAATAAATTTTAAACTACACTGAGCTCTTCATCAAGGAAACATGCTCAATAATAATAATCACATAACATGCAGGCGATCAAATATGTACAGTATATTGTCGGATTCCACGTGACTAAGACCAATCAGGTTTATTTGCTGCTCCCCATGGTTTTGGGGGAACTTGCTTGCTGGGGAGGTGGTTCTTCAATATTGCCCTATACAGAGGAAAAACAATATCTTCATTAATCTGATTGTCTGCTATGGGAAAATCAAAGGCTTCTTTATATGTCCTTTTGCTAATAAGGAACCAAACTAGCCTTTCTTAATTTTTAACTAGGCATGTGTTTGTTTTGACCTCAAAATAAAAAGCTGCATACCTGAAATATCTATATAGCTCAAACCACAGATCTGCCCAGTCTTGTCCTCTGACTTCACAATGTACAGGAGAAGCTGCATTGCTCTTAAACCTTTACTTTCTCTCCAAAGTGCTCATTTAATACTATTTGGGGAATTAAATTACCACTCCTTTTGATTGCATTGTACCGCTAGGGGTCAGTAGGGGGACTCAATTTTGCCAGGTCTTAGGGGTAGTAAGACTCGGAATCTGCTCATGAGATTAGGATAAAATTGAGCCATAAAATTATACATAATGATTAGACAAAACCCTGACCACTGCCAAGATGCTGTAACTTTCTTCCGTGTATTTTAACAGTTTATTGGAATAGGTACAGGGGCCCTTGGGCACCATGCCACTGGAGGGCCTTTCCCACTGCTGAGCTGAACTCCTCTCCACCCATCCTTAATTCAGGAGAAAACAATACCGGCATGTAATTTGCTCTCCCATTCTGATCCTTATCCTGCCTCTATTGCCTCTGTTCCCAGTCATTGCACCCATCTGATTTCAATGGTATCCATAAGAAGCCAAGAGGATTTCAAAACGATGACACGTGCATTATGATGTCAGCATGCAAGCGGCCAGATTATGTAATGACATCATGGCTGACACAAGTCTGCATGTCACACCATTACCGACATGTCATTTGCTCCCTTTGCACTTTGAGGAAACCCATGCCTACCTTCCCCCCAAGATAATAGATATTAAAACCTAACAAATTTTACACAATTTGAGCCTTCCTTGGACAGTATCAGAATAAAGTGGCAAAACCTGATTTAATACTGGAGCAGTCAAGGACTTAAACCAGTCTGGTGGTGGTGGATGAGAAGAAGGAGATGTCATGAGGGTATAGCAGAAAAAATAAATGCTATCAGGTCATGTTGAGAGGCCCGGTGGCTCAGTGTCTTAAAATATACTGGAGAAAGTCTGTGCTCTGGCAGTTTGAGCCCTACCATGTGTGATGGAGTGAGCTCTTGTCACGTGCCTCAGCTCCTGCCAACCTAGCAGTTCGAAAGCATATAAATGGGAGGACATAAATTGATACCACTTTGGTGGGAAGGTAACAGCACTCCATGTTTCACTGCACACTCTGTGCTGTGGTGTGATGTCATGCTGGCCATATGACTGAGGAAATGTCTTTGGATGGTGCTGGCTCAATGGCCTAGAAATGGAGATGAGTGACATCCCCCAAAGTTGGCTATGACTAACAGAGTGAAACCCACAGGGACTCCTTTTACTTTTTGCTCAAGTCATGTTGGTGCAAGTGGGGAAAAACCAGAGATGAGAACTGATAAAGCTGATCCTTTTGGATGCTCTGTAGAAAGACACCATGTCAGGATAGGTCTTTTTTAATTTATTTTTTAATGTTCAGCCTTACTCACTTTTGGAACTAGCCCATGTTCTTGGCTTGGCTAAATATTTACATATATATTTTAGTAACCATTCATGGACCCTGAAAAAGGTATTTATGACCCAGATTTGAAGTTCTGACAGCCCCTCCCTCACGGTTGCGTGATTGCATTTTGGGTGCTTGGCAAATTGCCTGCATTTACAGCTATTTGTGGTGTCCTGTGATCATGTCACTGCAATTTATGTTATTTTTGGTGGGAACTGGCATTTACTTCCTGTTTCCAGCATAAAATATCTCATAGTAAACAATGGGGTTCCTCAATGACCGCCACAAAAAGGTGGTAAAATTGGTTATGGTCCTGCTTAATGACCATTGTGATTTACCACTATAATTGTGAGATCAATTATGGTCATACGTTGAAGACTGCTTATACATATTTGAAATTGCAGGCAATATCTGTACATGTGCAATGGGAAAGCCTTGGTTTCTTATTTTTAAGGGAATAGACTGGGAGAGATGACAAAGATTTCAGTTACACTACTATGCCTTATTCAGGGTCCAAGAACAAATTTGAAATTTCATCCTAGTTTAAGTTTGGCTTTCCTTCTTGAGACATGAATATATTTCCAAACTAAATGACTGATCAGGATGGAAGCAGTATTTTGAGATGGTTGGTCAAACAGAGAGAATGTACGAATCATAATACAGGTAGTCCTCGACTTACAACAGTTCATTTAGTGATCATTCAAAGTTACAACGGCACTGAAAAAAGTGGCTTATGACCATTTTTCACATTTACGACCTTTGTAGCAGCCCTGTGATCATGTGATCAAAATTCACATGCTTGGCAACTGGTTTATACTTATGACTGCTGCTGTGTCCCAAGGTCATGTCATCACCTTTTGTAACCCTTTGACAAGCAAAGGGGACGCCAGATTCACTTAATAACTGTGTTACTAAATGTATGGGCTCAGAAATGTTGGGCTCAGTTGTGGTCGTAAGTCAAGGACTACATGTACAAATATAAGAAGGAAGGTCAAAGGGGTTGAAAGGAAGGGGAGGACCGAGAAAGTTACGACCGGATGAAACTGATGAGGTCTTCCAAAACAGAGAGGTGAGAACTTTAAATAATGTATGGATACGGAGGAAACAAGACTGGTTGATCTTGTTTCCTAGGGTAGAGAGGTACAAAGAACAGTGAATGGTTAAATGTCTATGCAGATTCTCAGTCATCCAGCTCATAGCTGTCCCAAAGGTGCTTTTTAAAAAGGCAACTAGACTTTGTTTTTCCTTGAAAACGTTTTGCTTCTCACCCAAGAAGTTTCTTCAGTTCTGAATGGTATTGGGATAAATACCATTTTATCTGTTTCTTTTTCTCTTATCTCGTATCTTTAATTTCTTTTGCTTACTATTTCTTAATCCATTTCTGCACCCTGCATTATGCATTATGATATTTATCTGGAACAGAATAATGTGACAGTATGGTTATCAATAGTACTGGACAGCAGCCATCCGCCATTTTCTTTTCTAAGATGGCCTACTCTAGGTAAATAAAGATGAGGGCAAAATTTCCCAGGTTTTAGGTAGAGTGCTTGATGAGAATGAATTGACCCTTACTGACATTTCATAGCACTTACCAACAATGTATTCTGTGTTCCCTTCTTAAATGAGAAATCTAGAGCTGATTTGCCTTGGGAAGAGCAGAGCCTTAAAGTACTTCCTTGCTATTTTGTGTGTGTGTGTGTGTGTGTGTATTTTAAATTATAAAGAGATTGTGCCTTTTACTTTTCAAAGATCTGAGGTGAATTTGAGCATGGCTCATCTTTACAGCAAGATGGGCAATATCTGAGGAGTCAGGGGGTTGTAGTTTGATAATCTGAGGTAAAAAAGGTTAGAGGAAATTTTCTGGACATTGCCAAGGGTGAATTTTTTCACCCTGTGTTTTTTTTCCCAACCTGTGTTTTATTGCAATTGGAAATTGGGTGGAAAACTTTCCGGGGGGGGGGGGGGGGGGTGGGACATGTTCCCAACCCCACAGAACATCTATGCCACCCTTCAGAATTAGAACATTTGCCATTGAATTTTGTCAATATAATCTTTGGCTATTTAGGAGAACTGAACTGAATCATATCTGTCTTAGTGTGGACCAGCAGTCAATTATTTCAGTCTCCATTTTCATTTTGACTTGATGCAATTCCCAGACTGGCTTTGTAAGAACCAGCATTTAATTGTTTATCAGTCGCCACATCATTACATTCCCATGCTAACACATTATCACATAGACTGGGCCTGGTGATATTGATTGTATCATTTTAAACAACAAAGGCACAATCATATTTTAGAATGAATATGGGCCACATGCCAAGCTCAGGAATAGGGCTTGTTTATTTCCCCTTGAGGACACTTGTTATAAATGGATTTATTTGCTTACCTCTTCTAATTTGTCTTCTCAAGCTGAAAGCGATAGATCCAAGAAAACTGAGAATAACTGATGCTGAATCAAGAAATCACCACCAGAAACACTATTTAATCTTATTTTCATAATTCTATTGATTCATGATTGATCACCTAGCTTTTCTTTTCCATTAGAGCAGGAGTCCCCAACCTTTTGGACCTCAGGGACCACCAAGTTCATAATTTTAAATCCCATGGACCACTAATACGAATCTAGCATGCCACTTGCTGAAGCGCCTGGACTCCCAGTGACAGGATGGGGTCCTTCAGGCACTCTCTCCCACTCTTTCTCTCTCTCTCCTACTCATTCTCTCATTCTCTCTCTCTCTCTCATTTCTCTCCTTCTCTCTCCCCCACACTCCCTCTCATTCTAATTCTCTCTCTTTCATTCTCTCTCTCATTGTTTCTCATTCTGATTCTCTCATTCTCTCTCTCTTTCTTTCTCTTTCATTCTCTCTCACTCTTTCATTCTCTCTCTCCCCTCTTTCTCTCTTTCTCTCTCTCATTCTCTCTCCCACTCATTCTCTCTCATTCTGATTCTCTCTCTCTGATTTTCTTTCATTCTCTCTCCCATCTCTCTCCACCCTTTCTCTCTCGTCTCTCCCTCTTTCTTTCTCATTCTCTCCCTCTTTCTTTCTTTCTTTCTTTCTTTCTTTCTTTCTTTCTTTCTTTCTTTCTTTCTTTCTTCTTTCTCTTTCTTTCTTTCTTTTTTCTTTTCTTTTCTTTTCTTTCTTGTGAAGCCTAAAAGGAAAGAGGAAATCAGAGATAATGGGAAGGAGCAGAAGAATTAGAGGTCAGAAAGTGACTCATAGGAAGACATGGAAAGTAACCTGATACCAGCACTCTATCAGCTTCAGCCTGTTGTACATACCCTCTGTAAATACCTTCTGTGTTTCTGTAGATCCATTGTCATCTTTGGTTTGTAGTATGCAGTACCTCCGGTCCAAAAATGAACCATATGATGAAGCCAGAGTAGACGTATTACTTAAGAGTCTTCATTTATTCATGTCATAGGTTTCTAAAAATGAGGAATGAAGCTACTTATTAGGCCTAAGTGAGGAAGACACTTTGAATTATGGAGATAATGCTCTTCACTTTATTGAAATATACTTGCTGCTTGCTGCCTTGCTGCTCTGATGGCCACCTCTATTGAGGTTCTTCAGTGTTTCCATTAGTACTGTCCATAAGGACCACCATAGAAGGGTGTTGGCATAGCAGAGTAAAGCAAGATATGGCTTTAGTTTGCTATTTAAAGTGACATCTGTATTCTTCCATGAAGCAGCTTTGAATGAATGCTTCATTGGAAATATTACTGAAGCAACATATTCCTTGCACAGATCCAAAGTTTATATTAATTTTGTGAATGGGAATTTCCTTTTTTGAAAATTTAAGGTTACTAGTATTGGAGAAAATGTTTAAGCATCCCTCTATATAGGACTTCTAATTATTCTATCTACCATCTATTATTTTTTTCAGAGTGATATTTAGTATCTTCCTCAATATTCTAGACTGAAAACTGTTCATGCAGAAAAAATGAAAGAGGGGGGGAAGGGAAGGATGGTGGGGAGGGACGGCAG